>SKCR01018455.1:0-130702 GCA_019454045.1 Zanthoxylum bungeanum | reverse complement strand
AACATAGTCTCTATAATCGGATATACATGACCTGGTCACAATATCCCGATTGGTTGCGCAACACTCAAGAGCACTAGTACCGTATCCTGCGTGACATCATCTCCAAATTACTGAAGTGACACTTCCATCTTGACATCACACCCAATACACTACGACTCTCTGATAAACCCAGAAATGGTGTACACAGAACCGTTAAAGTTCCCTACCACCAAGACCAAAGTTTATCGATTATCGTAAGTATTAGCGATGCAAGTCTCAGGTTAAGACTATACACACCTACCTCGATTTCGGCCTCCCATAGACACATAGTCATAATACCAATGGGATTCCGAGGGGTCTATCCAGAGCGAAGCTGTTTCCCGTACCATCGGTGAAACACGACCTCCTATCGCACTTGCATAAGTATCCAACACTTATATATAGAGAACTATGCCGTTGTGCCCTCACAAACGCGCACAAGTGCAATACTAGCCTATTCCGCATTATCGATGTCCAGTCTCGATAATACTACGGCTAGGGATATTTAATGATTAAACCTTCGGGGACTGATACTGTCTCATATCATTCTCAGTCCAGGTACTAATCATAGGGACCTCTCTTCATTTATATATCTATGGTGATCTAATCACAAATGATGAGAGTGCAATTTCCTTGTCACATAGTTAATTTGCTACAACAACACAATGATCTGTGCAAATAGTGACGCTATGGGTCATTTTGTCCAACAAGCAGTCCACTGCCCACTGTCTTCTGTTTTTGAGCTGCGAAATGGAGCTCCTTGCATCGTCGGACGGATCTCGGCTCATGGTCGAACCTCCCTACCACCTTCGCAAGACTCGTAAGTGTGCTAGCACTTGATTTCTCACCATGAAAAACCACTCTAGGCTTCCCTCATGCTCACGGTTTTTTTTTTTGGCTTCAAAAACAGTCCACACTTTGTTTTATGCGTGAGAGAAGAGAAATAATGAGAGAGATGAAAGTGTTGACTTAATAAAATGTAAAGCAAAAATTGATTATATATTTTCCAAGAATAAAATAATCAATTTTCATTTAACTTTATCAAATAAAATCAAATGAATATTGGAGCCAAAACCAAAAAGTTTTTCCCTCCAAAATGCTTTTTTTACTTTATGTCAAATCCATCATTATTCATATCACCTTTATTAAAGTGTCATGATGTCAAGTCACATCACTCAAAGTGACAAGTGATTTGACGCTTGATGCGACCGATTGATTTGACGCTTGATGCGACTTGCGTCGCCGCACTCGAATTCGAAATACGAATGCGCTCGCAATCACACCCGGGCTCGGGTTCGTTAATTCCAAATTAACGATTTTTTCGTCTCGTCGTAATTAAATGATTATGCCTAGCGAATTCATTATTCACGTCGCTAACGAATTAATTCTAAATTAATTCGTTCGCCCGAATTAAAATCTAATTTTAATTCTGCGTCGAAATCTAATTTCATTTAATATATCGAATATATTAATTTACCGATTAATTCCTAATTAATCGTTATCTCTCTCTAGACGATATTTTATCCTAGATAAAATATCTCCGTAATTAATCCTAGATTAATTTTCTCTCTCTTCTATTATAATCCCAGATTATTCAAGAGTGCGAGTTGTGCGTCATCGGTGGATTATCGGGAAGCGACCCATGAGATCCCCGGATAAGCTGGCAGTAAATACGGTCGTCGGAGTATCTGAATCACGTACGTACCAAGTACTACGTTCTACCGATTTACGAGACAAGGTCGACTCCTAGCAAAGCACCAAGTCTTCCCAATTCTCCGGACATATCCATTTTAAGAATATTAAAGATCTGTATCAAGCGTAGTATACTATTGTATTGTGCATATCGGCCCAGTATCAGATAGTCACGTGCTAGGGCTGGGGCTGGATAAGTGTCTGCCCCGTCCGAAGCACATATCGGATGTCTGGTAACATAGTCTCTATAATCAGATAGTTATGACCTGGTCACAATATCCCGATTAGTTGCGCAACACTCAAGAGCACTAGTACGTATCCAGCGTGACATCATCTTCATAATGACTGAAGTGACACTTCCGTCTCGACATCACACCCAATACACTACGACTCTCTGATAAACCCAGAAGTGGTGTACGCAGAACCGGTTAAAGCCTGTACCACCAAGACCAAAGTTTATCGATTATCGTAAGTATTAGCGATGTAAGTCTCAGGTTAAGACTATACACACCTACCTTGATTTCGGCCTCCCATAGACACATAGTCATAATACCAATGGGATTCCGAGGGGTCTATCCAGAGCGAAGCTGTTTCCCGTACCATCGGTGAAACACGACCTCCTATCGCACTTGCATAAGTATCCAATACTTATATATATGAGAACTATGCCGTTGTGCCCTCACAACGCACACAAGTGCAATACTAGCCTATTCCGCATTATCGATGTCCAGTCTCGATAATACTACGGCTAGGGATATTTAATGATTAATCATTCGGGGACTGATACTGTCTCATATCATTCTCAGTCCAGGAACTAATCATAGGGACCTCTCTTCATTTATATATATATTTTTGGTGATCTAATCACAAATGATGAGAGTGCAATTTCCTTGTCACATAGTTAATTTGCTACAACAACACAATGATCTGTGCAAATAGTGACGCTATGGGTCATTTTGTCCAACATTGACCATTGGAGAGACCAGCTTTTAAGAATGCAAATACGGCCCTCATAAAAAGGACCAGATAAAGATGATCATTAAGGGCACAAACCTTTTATCTATAACAAGATGCGGAGGATGACCTCCATGAGCTCCGAATTCAAATAGTTGAGAGAAACTTTCATAGACATTGAAGAAAAAAAGATTGAGAACTAAAACTTCTATAGTCGGAACAGAAGAACTACCGGATGGGCTTTTGGAATGAAGGCTAGTCTCGTCGAAATTCTTGGCAGACCTTTGTCAAAGTTATTTGAGAAGAAGAGAAAGGGCCTGCTGAAACCAATGGAGCCTAAACCATTATAAAATCCAGTACCACGCTACATCGACCAAACCCGTACTTCGACTTCCACAAATAAAAATGCCTCGACACTGACAATTGCACTAGCCTCAGACACGAAGTCCAAGACATTATAGACAAGTAGAAAATCCCCGATCTAAAAAAAAACAACCCAGCATCAGCAGAAACTCCCTACCCAACCACTGTGTTGTTCCACCACCACTATACATGATACACCCTGACCTGTCTAAAGAATAAGTCCTACAAACCTTCAGCAGGCCCATGTCATGGGTATATAGGATAACAGTGACAACGAGGTTGGTGAGTGAGATAAGTTCTGGGAAAACTTTTCTAGTAATGATGAAGAGAAGGTCAAATGGATGACCAAGAGTAGCCAGTTCTACAATGATGCCACTAAGCAGAAGGAAGGAATATAAGAGAACGAAAAATAAACAGAAGAAGGAATGTAAGGAGAAAATATTGTGCTCCATCAACTAAAGAAGACCCGAGCACAAATTAGTATCTGGGAATTGTTGTTTTCCTCCCAGGATGTAACACCCCGGTCATTCCGATATAACCCCATTAATTATTTTTAGCGTGTTAGACATATTAGGTATTATTAAATCAAGTATGGTGCATTCGTATCCATGAAATCATTTTCGAAAACTTGACAAAATATTTGCAATTCCAGTACACGAATATTTTTATCTCGCGTATCGGATATCCCTTAGTATTTTAGCCATTACAAGAGCTACCAACATATGATTTTGGTGATCGTTATATCGTTCGAAATTTAAGACAATGATCTATAAATTTTATGTTGTATATATTTTTATATTTTGAACAGAACAAGGTCGAAAATACGTGTTTTGTGGGCTCTACAGTGTAATTTCAAATTTTTCTAGAATTTTAACATGTGCTTAATAGTTTATTATTATTATTATTATTATTATTATTATTATATTACTGAAATATCTCTTTTATGTTATGTAACCACTGCTATTCATCATTCTCTTTCCTATTCATCTACGTTTTATCACATTAAACAAAAACAACCAATTGTTTTCTTCTCTCATGACTAGATCAAGTCATCTTTGGAACCATTAAGTCAATTTGCAAGTAAGTTTTATTTCGAAAATACTACATGCATCTTCAGTTTCTCAATTTTGAAATCATGTTTAAACTTAAGCTTGAAGGGTTAAAATTTGCATTATTTAACATGGAAGAGTGATATTGATGCATTTTGGTGTATTATGTAATGATTTAGGGATTGTATGTTGAAACTAAAAAATTGAATAAGATGTATATGTTAGGATATATGCCCTAGAGCTTCATGTATTGTAAACGAAATTGTTTATTGAAATAATATATGCATTATTAATTTATCATAATTGTTTGATTTAAATCGCATATTGTAAATTATCTTGTTTACCCTTGATTACACAATTGCTTTCAGACTTAATGTATGAGTGGTACACAAAAGGATTTAAGTCTGAAGTTAGTAATCTAAAATAGTCCATAAAAAGCAAGCAAATCAAGTACTTTGTTTATGGTTTATCTTGTTGGACAATTATAACCCATAGCATCACTATTTTGTAAATGACATGGTGTTCTTGTACAAAATTAACTATGTGACAAAGGAAATTGCTCATTTATCATTTTGTAATTGGATTACTTGAATATATAAATGATAAAAGTCCATATGATCAGTTCCGGATTAATAAGATATGAGACAGTATTAATCCACGAAAGGTTTGATAATTAAATATCCATAGTCGTAGTATTATCGAGACTGGACATCGATGATGCAGAATAGGCTAGTATCGCACTTGTACGCGTTATGGAAGCTTAATGGCATAGTTCTCATATATTTAAGTATTGGATACTTATGCAAGTGTGATATGAGGTTCTGTTTACCGATGGTACGGGAACAGCTTCGCTCTGGATAGACCCATCAGAATCTCATTGGTAGTATGACTATGTGTCTATGGGAATCTGAATCAGGGTAGGTGTATTTGGTCTTATCCTGAGACTTGCATTGCTAATACTTGCGACAATCAGTATACTTTGGTTTTGGTCGTTTTCTGGGCTTTAACAGGTTCTGTGTACGCCTCTTCTGGGTATACTGAGAATCGTAGTGTATTGTGTGTGATGTCAAGATGGAAGTATCACTTCAGTCATATGGAGATGATAATCACGTATGATACGGAACTGGTACTCTTAAGTACTGCAGTCATCGGGATAATATGACTAGGTCATGATTATCCGATTATAGAGACTAGTTTCCAGTGATCCGATATATGCTTTGCACGGGGCAGACATAATTCTAGCCCCAAGCCTAGCATGTGACATCCGGTATTGGATCGTAATACGCAATACTTAGTATGGTATGCCTGATAAAGATTATATATTCCTTTAAAGAATATTTCTGGAGAATTGGGTAGGCACGATGCTTTGCTAGAAGCCAACCATTTCTTGTAAATCAGTAAGAACGTGGTACCGGGTACGCACATGTTCGGATAGTCTAATGACCGTATTTACTGCCAACATATCCAGGGATCTCTTGGGTCGCTTCCCGATGATTCAACGATGAGATTTGACTCGAACAGAATTAATCTGGGATTAATTATGAGAGAGAAAATTAATATGGGATTAATTACGGCAAGAATTAATCTGGGATTAATTATCAAAAAAAGAATTAATCTGTGATTAATTACGTCGAGAATTTATCTGGGATTAAATTCGTCGAGAGGAGAGAACGCGATTAATTGGAATTAATCGGTAAAATAAATTTAATATTGAAATTGGATTTCTCTATTTAATTTATTTAATTGGGCTAAAATAATATATTAGATATATTAATTGAAATTGGATTTCAATGCGGAATTAAAATTGGATTTTAATTCGTGCGAACGAATTAATTTGGAATTAATTTACGAGCGACTTTCGTAATAATTTTGCGAGGCATTATTATTTAATTAAATTGGATTTAATTACATCGCAATGAAAAATTCGTTTAATCGGATTAAATGAACCTGAGCCCGAAGTGTCTTGAGCAAGCCCACTTGAATTTTGAATTTAAAGTGAGGCCCACCAACTTACATCAACTTGACACTTGACTTACATCAAGTAGTCATAAGTGTGATGGAAGTTGCTGGCTATTATAAATGTGGCATTTTATTACACAAACACAAGTTAACTTAAGTGATATGTTTTGGAAACAAAAATCACTATTTATTATCTCATCCAAGCCTCCAAAATCGTGAGCTTCATCCTCTCCCCATGGAATTTTTTTGCAAAATTTCTACTTGATAGCACATTAAGGAGTCAAAAGAAGCTGATAGGGAAACTCATCCTTGAGTTTGGAACAACAAAGAAAGCTTGGAGCTTTCGAAATACAAAGAAAAGGTCTTGAAACTCATCCGATCAATGTGGGTATTTCCGCTACTCTCTTTGATTTATTCACACACAAATCATCTTAGAGATCCTTGGCATATTCTAGGAACACTAACAATGGTATCAGAGCCAGATCTAAGCTTGATTTGAACCTAGGGTTTATATACTTAATTTGGGATTTTTTGGCTTGGAGTTTGATTTGCCTAAATGGATGGTTGGGTTATGTTTATATGATGTTGAATTGGATTTTTACATTGTTGGAATTGAGAAAAATTGATTAGATAAAAAATCCCCAATTCCTTAGCATGACTGAATTTATGCCCTAGTATTGCTCATGGTTAATTTTGAAATTTGATAATTAGATAAGTTAATTGGCATGAAATGTATGTTAGATGTTGATTTAATTGGATTGAAATCAAATTGGATAATAATTTATATACCTTTGCCGTGAGCTATATAGCATGTTTTAAAATTGATTTTGCTTCAATTTATTTTGGACATGAATTGGAAATATTGAGCATGATTAATTTGATTAATTAGTGTTTTGGAAACATTAGATTAGTTGATTAATTATGTTAATTACACTTGAATTGGATTAATATGTAATTTGGAATAATTTATTAATTTAATTGTTGTAATTGGGCTTAATGGGCTTGGTTGGATCTAATTGGGCCTAAAACCATTTCCATAAAGTCCAAATATGACAATTGAGCCTTTAAATAATTTAATTGGGTCTGATGGGCCTAAATTGATTTTTGGCATATGGTGATTCCTAATTGGGCCTTGGCATCTTGGGTTTGATCTATAATGGCCAAAGCCCATGCCTAAAGAATTAATTAAAAGCCCATTGGACTTTACTTAAATAGTATATGATACTAATTGGGCCTTTGAGCCAATGAAGATTGGATTTGGAATCCAAGTCTAAAAGGCACTATTAAAAGTGTAATTATTTAATTTGAAATTAAATATGAATTAGTATTGGATACAATTTCAATTGGATTTAAAATTGTAATTCGATATAATTCAAGAATATGTACTTTGAGTATTTATTCTTAAACGAGTTGGACTCGTGCAAATCAAATCATTGTTTGAACATTGGATGGTCATTAATTCAAAGATTAATTAATTGGATTAGATTGATTGAATAACATGCTTTGTGTGAATACTTGGATATATTGTATGAATATTGTATATCAGATGGATATTAGAAGGGTGAGGGCAATTTTGGAAATTATTGTAATAAATTTATAATTTATCAAATTGGACCTGCGTGTCCAGCCTATTATCTCTATTCTATTTGTATTTCTTTTTCTCACAAATTCCCCTCAATCTAAATGAGGTTTCTTTAGAAGTATTATTTAATTGGGTAGAAATAAGAATAGTGCTAGCAGGAGAGAGGAAAATGAGAGGTTTATTCCAGGAATAAAGTTTGTTATATATCCATCTGCATATCATTATTAATTTATTCGCGCCTTATTATACTTTTAGAATGCATGCTTAAGGGTGTATGATGAGACCTAATCAAAGATAATAAATTGGTTGCCAATTTACGCAAAAAACCCGCATCAAATATTAAGCGTTTTTCTTTCCATTGATTGGTTCACTCTCAAGATCCAAGATTGGCATTGGTTTATTGGCCAAAGTTAAGATCAATGTCCATCGCGGATGTGTTTGAACCACAAAAGCGTTGTTCTATATCGCATGTCTTGGGCGGTTATGACTTGGTGGCCAAAGTCAAGGTCACATCTAGTTCATCAATATGGATTACGAAGCTTTCCCACTATCAATGGGTCTCGTTTAACTGGAATCATTAAGCTTGTTGAGCCAAAGCCAAGGCTTAGTTGATTCAGAGGAAAAAGGTTAGGAAATATATTGGATATATTTACATATATTGGATATATGTTTCGGACTTGGAGGTACACCTACTGGATCTAGGAATTAAATGGGATCCAATTGATCTTAGAGATCTACCTAGTTAAGTTTCATACAATTTGTTGGCCAAAGTCAAGGTTGTGTGTTATTTAACGGGATTCTAGCCCACTAGGAAACTAGGTTCCCCGAGTACTCCACAGGTTTCGCGAGTACTCGGGAAACTAGGTTTCCCGAGTACTTAACAGGTTCTGTGTACGCCTCTTCTGGTATACTGAGAATCATAATGTATTGGGTGTGATGTCAAGATGGAAGTATCACTTCAGTCATATGGAGATGATGATCACGTAGGATACGGAAGTGGTACTCTTAAGTACTGCAGTCATCGGGATAATAAGAATAGGTCATGATTCCGATTATAGAGAATAGTTGCCAGTGATCCGATATATGCTTCTTACGGGGAAGACACAATTCCAGCCCCAGGCCTAGCATGTGACATTTGATATTGGATCGTAATACGCAATACTTAGTATGCTACGCCTGATAAAGATTATATATTCTTTTAAAGAATATTTCTGGAGAATTGAGTAGGCACAATGCTTTGCTAGAAGCCACTATGTCTTGTAAATCGGTAAGAACGTGGTATCGGGTACGCACTGTTGGATAATATGACCCATAGCGTCACTATTTGTACAGATCACGGTGTTGCTGTACAAATTAACTATGTGACAAGGAAATTGCACTCTCATCATTTGTGATTAGATCACCATAGATGTATAAATGAAGAGAGGTCCATATGATTAGTTCCTGGATTGAGATGATATGAGACAGTATCAATCCCCGAAGGATTAATCATTAAATATCCCTAGCCGAAGTATTATCGAGACTGGACATCGATAATGCGGAATAGGCTAGTATTGCACTTGTGCGCGTTGTGAGGGCACAACGGCATAGTTCTCATATATATAAGTATTGGATACTTATGCAAATGCAATAGGAGGTCGTGTTTCACCGATGGTACGGGAAACAGCTTCGCTCTGGATAGACCCCTCGGAATCCCATTGGTATTATGACTATGTGTCTATGGGAGGCCGAAATCGAGGTAGGTGTGTATAGTCTTAACCTGAGACTTGCATCGCTAATACTTGCGATAATCGGTAGACTTGGTCTTGGTGGTACAGGGCTTTAACCGGTTCTGTGTACACCGCTTCTGGGTTTATCAGAGAGTCGTAGTGTATTGGGTGTGATGTCGAGACGGAAGTGTCACTTCAGTCATATTGGAGTGATGTCACGCAGGATATGGTACTAGTGCTCTTGAGTGTTGCGCAACCAATCGGGATATTGTGACCAGGTCATGTATATCCGATTATAGAGACTATGTTACCAGACATCCGATATGTGTTTCGGACGGGGCAGACACTTATCCAGCCCCAGCCCTAGCACGTGATTATCCGATACTGGGCCGATATACACAATACTACGGTATTACTACGCTTGATACAGATCTATATATTCCTGTAAGAATATTTCTGGAGAATTGGGTAGGCATGGCGCTTTGCTAGAAGCCAACCTTGTCTTGTAAATCGATATAAACGTAGTACGAGGTACTTACGTGTTCGGACAGTCCGACGATCGCATTTACTGCCAACATATCCGGAGATCTCATGGGTCGGTTCCCGAAGATTCACCGATGACGTATTACTCGCACTTTGATTAATCTGGGATTAATTAGAAGAGAGAGATAGAATTAATCTGGGATTAATTCGGAGAGATAGAATTAATCTGGGATTAATTCGATGAGAGAGAAAATTAATCTGGGATTAATTGCGGAGATATTTTATCTGGGATAAAATATTATTTAAAGAGAGAGAACGATTAATTTGGAATCGATCGAAAAATTAATATATTCGATATATTAATCGAAATTGGATTTCGACGCGGAATTAAAATTAGATTTTATTCGGGCGAACGAATTAATTTAGAATTAATTCGTTAGCGACGTGAATAGTGAATTCGCTAGGCGTAATCATTTAATTACGACGCGACGGAAAATTCGTTAATTTGGAATTAGCGAACCCGAGCCCGAGAGTGATTGCGAGCGCGTTCGCATTTCGAATTCGAACGCGGCATGCAAGTCACATCAAGCGTCAAATCATTGTCACTTTGAGTGATGTGATATGACATGTTGTCACTTTATTAAGTGACATGATGTGAAATAGGGACTTGTGTATATATATATTTTATTCATTTACTTGGTAAATGGAATAAAGATATAAGTATATATAAATCATTTTCTCTCTCTTGGACTTTGTGTGGTTCACGGTTTTGGCAAAAACTTTTGCCATTCACGTGACTCATTGGTATTGCTCATTCACGTTTTTGGCCTAATTTAGGACCACATTCACGTGACACTCTGCACTTCTTTTTGGTCTTCACGTTTTAGACTAAATGGAGAAAAATCACTCTCTCTCACACATGCAAAGGACATACGGTCCTTTCTCTTTCCTCCCTTTTTTTCTTCTTCTTCTTCTCGGCTCACTGCCGATTCTTCTTCTTTTCTGTTTTTCACCGAAAATGAGAGAAGCAAGATGAAGATAAACTAGTGCTAGCACACTCTAGGAGTGATACAAAGGTGATAGGGAAGTGAGTTTGTGAGCATGGAATCTCAAAGCTTGGAGCTTTAATGGAGTTCTCACATGGCCGAAAATGGTGAAGATCTACACGCCCAAAACCGAGCAGTCCACTGACTTTGGAAGCCATTGCCGAGCATGTTGAGGAGGAAAAATCGCACCTTGTTCTTCATTTCATCAAAACCGAAAATCAAAGTGAGTATATTCCGCACCTCCTTTGATGTGTTCATATGTGGTTGTTTTTATGCATGTTTGTGATCTTGTGGACTTGATTGAACACTTTCAATGGTATCAGAGCTAATTGATGCATAAAACCGAATTAGGGTTCTTGAGTAAATTTGGGGCTTTTTGATTTTGGCTTGATTATGACAAATTGATTGTTCAATAATGCTTATATATGATCTAATTTGAGATATATGTAATCAATTTGACAAAAAATTGATTGGATTGATTTTCCCCAATTTGCTTATTTTTTGTCAAAACTTTAATTTGGGTAAACTCGATTTAGGCATGATTTGGTTGAATTGTTTGATGCATTATGCTTGAATGAGGTTGAATTGAAGTTGTGCATGATCAATTTCAAGAAAATTGGATTAGATCAATTTTCCCCAATTCTTAGGTTGAATTTGAAACTTGAAATTGGGCAAAATGTGTTTAAGCATGTTTTAATTGAATTGGATGTTTAAGTATGCTTAGAACATGTTTAATTGAGATTGTGTGTGGATCAATTTCATGAAATTGGATTGGATTCAATTTTCCCCAAATTGGAAGCTTGGCCGAAAATTGGAATAACCCTAATGTCTTGGTAATTTTGTTTTGTTTGATCATTGGATGACTTAAAACAATTGGTTAATGTTGTTTTGAAGTTCAATTGGATTGAATTTTGATTTGGAACATTTTTCCCTTTTAAAGTGGCTTGGCCGATTTTAAAGAACATGAAATTCTTGTGTGATTTTGTTGTTTTAATTCATTGGATGATGAATTATATTGATTGGGAAATTATGATTGTGGACTCAATTGGATTGAAACCGAATCGAATTGAAAAACCCCTAATTGCCGAGACTTGAAAGCATGTTAATTGGGTTTGATTTTAATTGAATTGTGTTGGACACTATTTGGTTGTTAAAGTGCATGATTAATTAGGCTAATTGATATTTTAGAAATGTTAATTGGGTAATTGATTGTGTATTACACTTAGGTTAATTAATTGTGAAATTTGGAATTTTATAAGTTAATTAATTTGGGCTTAATTTTGGAAATTGGGCTTGTTAGGTTGTAATTGGGCTTTTGGGCTTTGTTGTAACAAAGTTGGGTTTAGGCAAAATTGGTTGGATCCAATTAGGCCCAAAACCGAATCCAAAAGGTCCAATTATGACTTAATGGACCTTAATTATTTAATTGGGCCTAATGGGCCAAAATTAATTTAAAGGCTTATGGGGTAACTCCCGGATTGGATTTTGGTTGTTCGGTTTGACCCGAGTTGCCCAAAAGTCCACGCCTATAGAAATTAATTAAAAGCCCATTAGACTTTAATTAAATAAAACATTAGATGTTAATCGGGCTTTGAGACCCGTTGCGATTAAATTTGGAATTTAAGTCGTAAAGGTTCGTTAATAAAAGTGTAATATTTAATTTAGAATTAAATAATGAATTAGAATTAAATACGTATTAAATTGGATTTAATTATGTAATTTAATTTAATTCGTAGAAATTGTACTTTGAGTACGTGTTCGCAAAACGAGTTTGACTCGAACAAAAATCAAATCTTTGTTTGAACATTGGATGATCACTAATATTCAAGATTAATTAATTTGATTGATTGATTGATAACATGCTTGTATGAACACATGGTTGTGATGTTTGAATAATGTATATCGGATGGATATAGTCGGGTTGGGCGATTTTGGAAATTGTAATAAATTTGATTTATTAAATTGGACCTGCGTGTCCAGCCTTATCTCCTATTTCTTTGTATTCTCTTCTCACCTATTCCCCTCCATGTAAAAGAGGTTTTTTAGAAGTGTAGTGTAACGGGTAGAAGTAATACAAGTGCTAGCGGGAGAGAGAAAGTGAGAGATTTGATCTAGGATCAATGTAAAATATCCATCCGCATATCATTATTATTTTATTTCATACTCGCTTTATTATGTGTTTAGAATGCATGCTTAAGGGTGTATGATGATGAGACCTTAACAAAGATAATTAAATTGGTAGCCAATTTGCACGCGAAAAACCCTCGTTAAATATCATGCGTTTTTCCTTCCATTGAGTGATTCTTACTCAAGATCCGAGATTGGCAGGGGTTGTTGGCCAAAGTCAAGCCCTTGTCCATCAAAGATGTGTTTTAATCACGAGGCTTTGTTCCATATCGGTGTCGTGTCCAAGTGTGTGGTTTGTTGGCCAAAGTCAAGACCACTTCTTGTCCATTGACATTGATTACGAAGCTTCCATGTCAATGGGTCCGCGCTTGACTGGAATCATTAGGTTTGTTGTGCCAAAGCCAAGGCCTAGTTGATTCAGAGGAAATAGGTTAGGGTATACATTCGATGTATAGGCATATATAAGATATATGTTTGGGACTTGGATGTCCACCTACTGGATCTAGGAGTTGGATGAGATCCAATTGATCTTCGAGATCTACCTAGTTAATTATCATACAATTTGTTGGCCAAAGTCAAGATTGTGTGATATTTAACGGGATCCTAGCCCACTAGGAAACACGGTTTCCCGAGTACTCGACAGAGGGTTAGAGGCTCGACGAAAAATAGTGGGAGGCAAGAATTGAATTTGCAATACTCGTTCAATTACTCGCCTATGCGCTCATTTAAATTATTTCGTCATTAGATTAAATGTTAGTTAGACTAATATTTAAATTGTTGTTTTAATAAACAGTTGGACTGTATTATATTTGATTATATATAATTGGATATATTAATCAATATATTTGAATTAATTAATTTCAGTTTACAGTTGATTTTATAATTGGATTATAGTAATCAATGTAATTGAGGTTAATTAATTTGGATTATATTTGATTATATAGTTGGACTATTATAATCATTATAATATATATAAAGTACCACTTATCGTTGATTAAATAGTTGGGCTATTGTAATCAAGATAAAATTGAAAAGTTGGATATTTAAAATATAATCTGGGATTAAAATATTTTAAATGATTTAATTTTCAAATGGGAATAAATAATAGGTTACTTTATTTGATAAAATAACTTATTATACCTTAAGCCCAAAATTAAGCAAATAAGTAGAGCATAAAATCTTTGGAAGATTTTTGTTATGATGACTTTAATGCTTAATTTAATATACTTGTCATAAATCTAATTTTGGATTTAAGAAGTATTAAAATTGCAATTTATAATTCTTGGGAATTAATTGACTATTCATGTAAAGTCAAAGTTTGCAATTGGGCATGTAGCACGAGGTGCACATTCCTTTCAATATTCTAAAAACCCAAGGCTTGGCCTAAGTTTCCTAAAATATTAAAAAGGATAATTGAAATATCCCAAAGTGACTACCATTTGGATATGGAAGACACGAAGGAATTAAAGAAAGGGCGAGGCTCTAACTTTAAAAATGTTTGTCTTAGTTATGTTCACAGCTAGTATTGAAATTAGATTTTAAATACTTAGTGTGGTACATAAAATATATGTATGATGTTCAGAATCTGCTTTGAGCAGGATACTGACTTCAAGCTGAGATTCCTCTGCGAATCGGAAACGGGACGAAAGTCGCTGTTTCGACCGTAGATACCTAAGTTTAGGAACTACCCTTCGGGTATATACTTAAATTAGAAACTGTTATAATGTAACTAGTTTGACTAGAGACATTATCTCTTTATCAGTGTTTAATCCGTTGCGGATAAAACCTTTATATTATAGAACACTGAGTGTTTTATTATATAAAGATGATACTGAGATAAACACATTAGATGTGAATAACAGAATTTATATTTTGAATATATAATTAAAATCTCAAACATATAAATTGACAAATAAATAGCTCAAATTGATTTGATCAATAGAGACTTATTTGTGGCATTGTTGTCTAGGACACAATTTAACGAGACTCGTATATCCACACTTTTGAAGAGTGGATACTAGGACTGATTTGACTATTCAAATAAGGTCTGCGAATCTATTTTATTAGGTAAAGTACCTAAAATACTATTTACTTGTAATAGTGTAAATGCCACCGATCTGTTAGCCCTATTCATTGTGAAGTAGTGGGCCCATATCTAGCTAGGCTAGATGTGAACATGAATATTTCGTGACCTTAACGGATGTGGCATCACGTTATGGTTATGTGTTTCTTTTGAAGAACACAAATCAGAAACTTTAAAGTTTCGACACGAAATACACAAACAGATCGGCTATAGCATTATTCCGCCACGGTAAGACCGTAATGGAAAATACTTTAGCAGTAAGTTCTCGTATACTTGAAAGAGTATAGTATTCTTTCAATGAGGACTCCTCTTGGGACACGTCAGTTAGACGGTGTGTCCGAACGGATTAACAGAATCATGTTAGACATGATAAGGCTAATCACGAGTCACTTGAGCTACTATTTCCTTCAATAGGATATGTACTAACAGTGCAAAACTTATTTAGAATAAGGTTCCATATAAATCTGTTTGACAGATATCGTATAGGATATGAACAGGAAAGAAACGAGGTTTCTCATTCCTGACAATTTGGGTATGCTAGGCATAACGTTTGGATGATACCAAACTAAGGACCCAAATTGGATAAGTGCCAATATGGTTATCCTAAGGGAAACCATAAGTATAGTACTTAACACCTCACTAGAGAACAATTAGATTGTTGCTCTCCATGCGGTTTTCCTAAGAGGAATACCGATATGCAGTGGTAAGTGGGAGGATAGTATAACTCGATGAAAATCGGAGAGTAATACTGTTCTAGGCACTGAATCGAAATGGAACATATATAGTTCATCAAGGATGAAACTATACCATTAATCTTCGAATACACAAGAACAAAGGAAGTGATACGAGGTATCGACTCCCTATTATGACAAAGTGTCATGAGTCCGAAATGGACTCCATGTATATCAATATGTTTGGATTGAAGCAAGCATAGGTTCTTGGAACTGACGTTTTGAAATAATCAAAATAGTTTATGATTTGACTCAAAACGAAATAATTCTTGTGTATATAAGGAGGTTAGTGGGAAAGGGCACTGACAATGAAATTCCCATAAAACACTCGGTGAAAGCTTGGCTTTCATAAGAAATTCTCCGTAGAATTCTGGGAGTAACAACCTTTATTCAAGGAATAAAGATCTACTAGGCTAGATTTGGAGTTGGTAACACTCTCTGAGAAATTGTACATTTAAAATGTACTTGTATTGGTGTCTCATACGCTTTGAGCATATGGAGTCACAATCGGGTCAATCAAGTGATAGTCACTGGATTGAAGATTAAGAACATCAGTTAGTATCTGAGAGAACTAAAGATGTTGTCTTAAAATTATGGAGATGGAGAACTTGAAGTGACTGGGATCACTGTTGCAAGTTTCCAAACCGGTAAATACTGCGGTACTATAAAGTTTGAATATCGGTGCAGTGAGCTGGAAATATTCCGAGCAAGATAACTGTTGCCGAATTAACAACAAATGCGGATTATTGCTGCAGCTGAGGCAGCAATAGAAGCCATTTGGATCGATAATAAATCTAATTAGATTAGATATAGTTCTGTTAGCAGCTGAGCTAGGCGTCAGCATAGGCTAAAGAATTAAAGGTCTCATCGACGATCCAGATATATACTTCTATATCATCTGATTCGTTCGGATCATACATCGTGGCGATGTGATGATCGTGTAAATCGCGTCAGACGATAATTAAGCAAATCCGCTGACGAAAACCTTTCCTCAGCAATTTGAGCGAATTGTACATAGTTCGAGTGTTAGACACTCGAGTGACTGGCTATGTGCCAAGTGGGAGATTGTTGGATAATATGACCCATAGCGTCACTATTTGTACAGATCACGGTGTTGCTGTACAAATTAACTATGTGACAAGGAAATTGCACTCTCATCATTTGTGATTAGATCACCATAGATGTATAAATGAAGAGAGGTCCATATGATTAGTTCCTGGATTGAGATGATATGAGACAGTATCAATCCCCGAAGGATTAATCATTAAATATCCCTAGCCGAAGTATTATCGAGACTGGACATCGATAATGCGGAATAGGCTAGTATTGCACTTGTGCGCGTTGTGAGGGCACAACGGCATAGTTCTCATATATATAAGTATTGGATACTTATGCAAGTGCAATAGGAGGTCGTGTTTCACCGATGGTACGGGAAACAGCTTCGCTCTGGATAGACCCCTCGGAATCCCATTGGTATTATGACTATGTGTCTATGGGAGGCCGAAATCGAGGTAGGTGTGTATAGTCTTAACCTGAGACTTGCATCGCTAATACTTGCGATAATCGGTAGACTTGGTCTTGGTGGTACAGGGCTTTAACCGGTTCGGTGTACACCGCTTCTGGGTTTATCAGAGAGTCGTAGTGTATTGGGTGTGATGTCGAGACGGAAGTGTCACTTCAGTCATATTGGAGTTGATGTCACGCAGGATATGGTACTAGTGCTCTTGAGTGTTGCGCAACCAATCGGGATATTGTGACCAGGTCATGTATATCCGATTATAGAGACTATGTTACCAGACATCCGACATGTGTTTCGGACGGGGCAGACACTTATCCAGCCCCAGCCCTAGCACGTGATTATCCGATACTGGGCCGATATACACAATACTACGGTATTCTACGCTTGATACAGATCTATATATTCCTGTAAGAATATTTCTGGAGAATTGGGTAGGCATGGCGCTTTGCTAGAAGCCAACCTTGTCTTGTAAATCGATATAAACGTAGTACGAGGTACTTACGTGTTCGGACAGTCCGACGATCGTATTTACTGCCAACATATCCGGAGATCTCATGGGTCGGTTCCCGAAGATTCACCGATGACGTATTACTCGCACTTTGATTAATCTGGGATTAATTAGAAGAGAGAGATAGAATTAATCTGGGATTAATTCGAGAGATAGAATTAATCTGGGATTAATTCGATGAGAGAGAAAATTAATCTGGGATTAATGCGGAGATATTTTATCTGGGATAAAATATAATTAAAGAGAGAGAACGATTAATTTGGAATTAATCGATAAAATTAATATATTCGATATATTAATCGAAATTGGATTTCGACGCGGAATTAAAATTAGATTTTAATTCGGGCGAACGAATTAATTTAGAATTAATTCGTTAGCGACGTGAATAGTGAATTCGCTAGGCGTAATCATTTAATTACGACGCGACGGAAAATTCGTTAATTTGGAATTAGCGAACCCGAGCCCGAGAGTGATTGCGAGCGCGTTCGCATTTCGAATTCGAACGCGGCATGCAAGTCACATCAAGCGTCAAATCAATGTCACTTTGAGTGATGTGATATGACATTTGTCACTTTATTAAAGTGACATGATGTGAATAAGGGACTTGTGTATAATATATTTTATTCATTTACTGGTAAATGGAATAAAGATATAAGTATATATAAATCATTTTCTCTCTCTTGGACTTTGTGTGGTTCACGGTTTTGGCAAAAACTTTTGCCATTCACGTGACCATTGGTATGCTCATTCCGTTTTGGCCTAATTTAGGACCACATTCACGTGACACTCTGCACTTCTTTTGGTCTTCACGTTTTAGACTAAATGGAGAAAAATCACTCTCTCTCACATGCAAAGGACATACGTCTTTCTCTTTCCTCCCATTTTTCTTCTCTTCTTCTTCTCGGCTCACTGCCGTTTTCTTCTTCTCTTCTTCTGTTTTTCACCGAAAATTTGAGAAGCAAGATGAAGATAAACTTAGTGCTAGCACACTCTAGGAGTGATACAAGGTGATAGGGAAGTGAGTTTGTGAGCATGGAATCTCAAAGCTTGGAGCTTTAATGGAGTTCTCACATGGCCGAAAATGGTGAAGATCTACACGCCAAAACCGCAGCAGTCCACTGACTTTGGAAGCCATTGCCGAGCATGTTGAGGAGGAAAAATCGCACCTTGTTCTTCATTTCATCAAAACCGAAAATCAAAGTGAGTATATTCCGCACCTCCTTTGATGTGTTCATATGTGGTTGTTTTTATGCATGTTTGTGATCTTGTGGACTTGATTAAATTCCAACACGCACGTGTTCGGATAGTCCGATGATCGTATTTACTACCAATATATCCATGGATCTCTTGGGTCGCTTCCCGAAGATTCACTGATGAGATTTGACTCGAACAGAATTATTCTGGGATTAATTATGAGAGAGAAAATTAATCTGGGATTAATTATGAGAGAGAAAATTAATCTGTGATTAATTACGGCAAGAATTAATCTGGGATTAATTATCAGAGAAAGAATTAATCTGGGATTAATTGCGTCGAGAATTTATCTGTGATTAAATTCTTCGAGAGGAGAGAACGCGATTAATTTGTAATTAATTGGTAAAACAAATTTAATAGTGAAAATGGATTTCTCTATTTAATTTATTTAATTGGGCTAAAATAATATATTAGATATATTAATTGAAATTGGATTTCAATGCAGAATTAAAATTGGATTTTAATTCGTGCGAACGATTAATTTGGAATTAATTTGCGAGCGAATTTCATAATAATTTTGCGAGGTATTATTATTTAATTAAATTGGATTTAATTACGTCGCAATGGAAAATTCGTTTAAACGAATTAAACGAACCCGAGCCCGAAGTGTGTTGAGCAATCCCACTTGAATTTTGAATCTTAAGTGGGGCCCACCAACTTACATCAACTTGACACTTGACTTACATCAAGTAGTCATAAGTGTGATGGAAGTTGTTGGCTATATAAATGGGGCATTTTATTACACAAACACAAGTCAACTTAAGTGATATGTTTTGGAAACAAAAATCACTATTCATTCTCTCATCCAAGCCTCCAAAACCGTGAGCTTCATCCTCTCCCCATGGAATTTTGATGCAAAATTTCTACTTGCTAGCACTTTAAGGAGTCCAAAAAATGTGATAGGGAAACTCATCCATGAGTTTGGAACAACAAAGAAAGCTTGGGGCTTCTGAAACACAAAGAAAAGGTCTTGAAACTCATCTGATCAATGTGAGTATTTCCGCAACTCTCTTTGATTTATTCACACAAAAATCATCTTAGAGATCCTTGGCATGTTCTAGGAACTCTAACATATCTATAGATGCGGTCCATTCTATAGTTGTATAACGACCTTGATCCGAGATCGTTCATGTAGTGACATGAAAGTGGAGAAACCTTGTATGATGTGATCATATAAGACTGGAGCTAGATAGAAATGAATATCTTATAATATATGTTAACTGGAGAAATTTATTTTATCTACTAGATGGTCATATGTGGATATATCTTAATCCCGAGTGTACTACGAAATCATACATGGCAGGCTATATCCTTTGATTTACTAAGGTGAGGTTGGTGTAGCAATCGCAGCCAATAACTACATATTTTGCGGATATGGTTTGGTGTGTAGCTGTGAATGTTTTACATAGACATGGAGTTCACTCATTAATTAAAGCGCTCAAGTCTTTCTATTACGGATATAAAGATTAATATTCATAATAGTTATGGATTAATTGTTCATTAGAGAATCAATGGTAGTTAAGGTATAAAATAATTAGAGGGGTATAACAGATTTATGACCCAGCTTTAATTATAAGATATTTATGAAGGGTCAATCCATATGTAATGACTATATCGATGAACACTGAAGTTGTTCAGCTTATATTTTCTATCTACGACAACGAGAGTTCAACTTCGAGTTTTTTACGAAATAACGTGAAGTTAATAATTCAGAATATTTCATTAAAGAGTTTAACTAATATTTCGAGATTATTGGAGCTCAGAACTGTAGGTCCATTTGGTCCACGTGCTAGCTCGATTAATTGTAGGAAACCTAATATAATTGGATTCTCTAATTATATACTAACATATAAATTTATATATTATTAATAAGATTAATAATATAATTTGTCATAAATGAAAACTCTATTAAATGTGTTTCATATAATATTTTCTAGGATTATTTGATTATGAGATAATCAAATTGTGATTATGAGATAATCAAGTTAGTAATAATTATAAGATAATTATTACATCATCATTAAGATAATTATTACAAGACCATATAGCTTGACATACTCTACAACAATTTATGTCTATTAGGTATGACCTAAATACCTAATTACTTTTTCATTAGTGTTTCACTTCTTATGCTTTGGTATAGACTCCACTTGAGTGTGGTTGCTATTACAATATAACATTAGTGGCTTAATGACAAAAGTATTTGGCTTAATTGAAAGAATAAAATCATGATTTATTTACACTCAATGAGAGAGAGATTGAGGTGATCTAAACATATACATAAGAGTTGTGAGTGAGATAAAGCTATTTCTCAAATTATTGAGAAGAAAACAAAGAAAAGAAAATTCAGAATTTTCTCAAATGTTGAGAAGAGAAAGAAAAAGACAGAGTTAGATCTTCATCTTCTTCACTAACTCTTTCTAAATGCCAAAACAATTTTATGACAACATAAATCTCTAAAGAGTTTAGAGATTAATCTTTGTGAGTGAAGCCCACACATCAATTAATACTTTGGAAGATCGGGTGGTTGATCCAAGCATCGGATCTCAGAGGAAACACATACATATCGAGGTGCAAATCCATTCACCAAGAGTTTGTGAAATTATGTTTCAATTAAGGGAGAAGGCAAAGAAATTTTTCAAGGTCGATCCGGAGCCAATAGATTTCCGCTGCGTATAAGGAAAGTTTTTCCTACAATTGGCATCAAGAGCTAGGTTGAAAAGTGTTCTTAACCCTTCTCTTTCTAAAGTTTTAGTTTTAATTATTTATATGAGATATAAATTGTTAGAATGCATGTTGTAATGAGTAGGCACAATTTTAGATTCATGAGATGAATGTTTTAATGTTGATGAGATGAATGTTATTTTGATTCATGTGATGAATATACTACGTTGAGCATTATTTTTCCGGCTCTTATTTTTAGTATTGGGAATGTAAGACCATAAGGCTGTATTCTTTCAAGTGTTGTAAGTTCATTTCCATTATAATAATTACAAGTGTAATCTTATTTGTAACTTGAAGACCCAATGATGCGAAAGACTCAAGACATGCCGATTCTATAAAGAACTTAACAACATACTATGGAGCAATATTTAAAGGCTAAGGGATGCCTTGGGTTTGTTTTTATACTAATTAGATTAGTATAGAAAAATAAGAGCCAGGTCAACGCAATTTGTGATGTGTATGTTTTTATCATTCCAGACCTGGAAAACAGGTCGCGTCGCGATGCTCACCAGCCCGCGTCGTGACACTAAAAGGTCTTCAGCTACTGCTTGGGTGACCGACGTAAACACACACGTATAACGCAAGCGTACGTATCGTTCAAGTAGTATAAAAAGTATCGATCCCACGATGACTTAAAACCTAATTCTATTAATTTTATGAGGTCAAATGATTACTAGTATCTAACAGGTTGATTGATTGATTTGAAATGATGATGATTCTAAATTTAAAAACAAGTAAATAAAATTGCACAAAATTAGGTTTAAGAAAATTCAATATTAAAAACTATCTAGGGTTGTGAATCTTTCTAATATCTTTTAAAAGATGAAGTGGTTATTTCATGGTTGTGTAATAAATCGGTTAACTTACCTGGAACACTAAATTATGCAAAAGCCTATGTCGATGGTCAGACGAAAATACCCAGTTTAACCCAATTGAACCATATGTCTATGTCAACCAAATTATCTGGATTCATTAAGTTTAAGTTCCAATTATGGCTACCCCCGCCCGACAGGTATATGTCTATCCTGTAAGGAAATCTATTAAAGGGTTATCTATACTCAAGAAAGATCGTGGTATTAAGTCTAAGGCTGAAACCTAAAATTCCTTTGTCAAGTTATTTTAGATTTACCACATCAATCTTATTGGTAATCAGACAACAAGAAGCATTAAGCTTAAGACTTAACAAGTAAAACTTTAAAATACCCAAACTATAAAATAACCCCTTATAAACCGGTGATATTAGAATTCATCACAACCCCAGATAACTAACTTAGTTACGAAACATAATTAGGGCTAGTAAAAACTTAAATAAAATAAAATACATAAAGTAAAATGCTGAAAAGTAAATTACTGAAAAGTAAATGACGGAAAGTAAATGCTGAAAGAAAATTACTGAAAAGTAAAATGCTGAAAAGTAAATTGCTGAAAAGTAAATTGCTGAAAAGTAAATCTGAAAGTAAATTGCTGAAAAGTAAATAAAGTAAAAGTAATAAAATAAAATGCTGAGGTAAAAGGATCCACTTTTATTACTTTTATTTTACATATCTCCCTTAATATAATATATTAACTTTGCATGATAATTACCAACCAGCCATATAGGCGATATCCAGATTAAGTCAAATTAATAATTAATTACCAACCGACCAATCAAGCGGCGGTATCCAGTTTAGTCAGGTTAAAACAATTTAAATAATTACCAACCGACCAATATGGTGGTATCCTTGTTAAGTCAGGTTTTAAACTAGTTTATATATTATAATTAAGGGAGATTAATCTAAATATGAGTAATAAAAGTTTTACCTTTTACCCCAGCAAAGGGAGTTACCTCCTCATTACTGAAAAGTAAAAACTGAAAATTAAAGAAATAAAAGTATTGTGCGTAAAAGTAAATTGCGGAAAGTAAAAACTGAAAAGTAAAGAAAAAGAAAGTGCGAAAGTGGAAATTAATTACTGAAAGCTGTAAATAAACAAACAAGTTACAATCTTCTTAGTATTCTTAAGGAATTCCTTAGAAGAAAATATGAATTTTACAAATGAAATGGCTTGGTATTAATAGGCAAAATTTTGCCTCCATCAAATCATCCACCAAATCCATTATTAATTGCTCCACTAATTGCTCCACCAAATCCATTATTAATTGTTTCACTAATTTCTTATCATGTTTGGTGGTGATTTGATAATTTTTATTATTTATTTATTAATTTATTTTTTTGCTTTGAAAATGATGGAAAATGACTTTAATAATTCCACACAACAAACCTCTGGATGGTTCATCAATTTCGGGTATGAAATCTTCAGAATTCGAAATTATTTTGTCTTTCAAAGTTGTAAATCTTTGCGTCTTCATTAATCTGGAACTTGAATCAGCTTAATCCGTTATCAGAGTAAAAGTTATACTTAAAATACGGCAGATGCGCAAAACTGGAATTCCAAAACTGCATTTCGTTAGTTAAAACGCCATTTCAAGTTTCCAATCTCCAAAAATTAATATGTCAAGTCCAATTTTTGCCCTTATTTGACCCACATTCGTCCTAAATGATTTCATTGTGTCCCAATATTATTTTATCTGCAAAATAAACTAAAACACATCAAAACGTTCATCAAAACCCGGGAAACTAAACAAAATATTAAGTAAAAGGGGCGGTAAATATTGATATATTTTCCGCTCATCACACCCTCAAACCTAACATTTGCTAGTCCTCGAGCAAAACAAAAAAATAAAATACAAGAAAAAATAAAATTAAACTAAGCCACTTTCTTAGGGATCACAGTTGCATTAACATATGCAACAATCCTTTAAACCCCTAGGTGTCCCTAGTGGACGAGTTGTAGTCTCGTGAGGGTACAGCAACGATACCCACAAAAGTTTACAAAAGTAAAAAGATAATAAAACTAATGCACACAAAAGCAAAAAAGGCAAGAGAAAATATAATAAAGAAGTTAGTGACTAATCAGGTGAAACTTCTACTGCAAATTACTAGTTGTTATCTTTCTTTCTAAATTACTGAATAAGTAAATTCTCTGATTATATTTACCATTTCCATATGCAAGCCGAAAAAATCTAATCAACTCATTTTTGCCCACAACAGTCACAAGTGCAGTTGATAAGAGAATAATATTTGTGTCCAAAGTTTATAAGAAATTCACACCTTTTTGAAGAAATGGAATATTTTTTTGATTTTTTCTGTGATTGATTTTTTTTTTATTTATATACAATATCTTCCATCTATGTAGCGAGTGTTGGGTCGGGACTCCCAAACCAGTTGGCTTTAGGGCACCCGGTGTTAAACACCACTACAGACTTAATACTCAGACTTCAGATATATATATTGTTGGAAAATAACCAAGCCCCAAGATCAACAAGAACAAGCAAAATATATAAAATACATGAATGAATAAATTGAAGTATGGCGGAATCATACTCACAATACTTGAAAATGGATGCTAAGATGATGCGAAATTCCTCCCTTGTGCAGTGAAGCTCTCGGCCAAGAAGAAAAGAGGGACTCCAAGTCGAGTTTGATCCTTCCAAGCTCAAGGATTAGTTTCCCATATCACCTATGTATGATCCCTTGAAGGTGCTAGCCTTTGTTGTGATTTTGAATGCACAACTTCTTCAAATCTTGCCACAAAAATTGAAGAAATGGAGAGCCCAAAACTGCATGTAGTTTCGGCAATGTGAGAGAGAGAGGAGTCTAATGATTTTTGTTACAAAAAATCAATTTATATTTATGCCATAATATTTATTAAATTAATAATAAACTTATGACACAAATCATGCAATGGCTTAGAGTGTCAAACACTCAAACTCCATGCAAAACCATTGAGTGTATTGTACACTATCACCATGCAATGTATTACCAATTAAATAATGCATAAAATGACATGTGTCATGTGGGCCCCACACAACCCAAATGAAAGTGGGCCCACGTGCACTCACGCGTTCGGGTTCGATATTTCCGAAATACCGAACTTACGTCGCGACGTTAATTAAATCGAATTTAAATAAATAATTGCGCCTAGCGAAATTATTATTTACGTCGCTAACGAATTAATTCTAAATTAACTCGTTTGCCCGAATTAAAATCTAATTTTAATTTCGCGTCGAAATCGAATTTCGATTATTATATCGAATATAATATTTTTACGATTAATTCCAAATTAATCGTTCTCTCTCTGTATAGTACTTTATCCAAGATAAAGTCTCTCCGTAATTAATCCAAGATTAATCGAGTTTGAATCATACGTCATTGGTGAATCTTCGGGAAGCGACCCAAGAGATCTCTGGATATGTTGGCAGTAAATACGGCCGTCAGATTATCTGAATACGTACGTACCAAGTACTACGTTTTTACCGATTTACAAGACAAGGTTAGCCTCTAGCAAAACGCCATGCCTACCCAATTCTCCAGAAATATTCTTATTGGAATATAAGATCTAACAGGCGTAGTATATACCGTAGTATAGTGTATATCGAACCAGTATCGGATGATCACATGTAAGGCCTGGGGCTGGAGATGTGTCTGCCCCGTACGATACACATATCGGACATCAAGCAACCAGTCTCTTTGAATCGGATAATCCTGACCTAGTCATATTATCCCGATGGTTGCAACCATTATAGAGTACTAGTTCTGTATCCCTCGCGATCATCATCTCCATATGTCTGAAGTGATACTTCCATCTTGACATCACACCCAATACACTACGATTCTCGATAAACCCAGAAGAGGTGTACACAGAACCCGTTAAAGCCCTGGACCACCAAAACTAAAGTTTACCGATTGTCGTAAGTACTAGCGATGCAAGTCTCAGGTTAAGATCATATGCACCTACCCTGAAGCGGACTCCCATAGACACGCAGACATACTACCAATGGGATTCCGCGGGGTCTATCCAGAGCGAAGCTGTTTTCCGTACCATCGGTAAAACACAACCTCCTACCGCACTTGCATAAGTATCCTATACTTAAATATATGAGAACTATGCCGTTGTGCCCTCACAACATGCACAAGTGCAGTACTAGTCTATTCCGCATTATCGATGTCCAATCTCGATAATACTACGACTAGGGATATTTAATGATTAAACCTTTATGGATTGATACCGTCTCATATCATCACAATCCGGAACTAATCATAGGGACTCTTACCATTTATATCAAAGTAAATAAATTACAAAACGGTAAAAGGCAATTTCATTACTACATAGTTAATTTTGTACAATAATACAATATCATTTACAAAATAGTGACGCTATGGGTCATAACTGTCTAACAATCTCCCACTTGGCCTATAGCCAGTCACTCAAGCATCTAATACCTGAACTATGTATGTGTCGCTCAAACTTTTCCCGAGGAATTATTTTCGTCAGCGGATCTGCAATGTTGTCCTCTGATGCGATCTTTTCGATCTTCACATCGCCACGATGTATGATCTCTCGAATCAGATGGAATCGTCGAAGAACATGTTTGGATCGTTGATGAGACCTTGGTTCCTTAGCCTGCGCTATGGCCCCGCTATTGTCACAATACAATAAAACGGGCTCAGCTGCTAATGGAACTACTCCTAATCCAACTAGGAATTTTCGGATCCAAACCGCTTCCTTTGCTGCTTCAGCTGCTGCAATGTACTCCGCTTCAGTTGTTGAATCGGCAACAGTATCTTGCTTGGAAGATTTCCAGCTCACTGCTCCGTTATTCAAGCAAAAATGTACCCGGTTTGCGACTTGAAGTCGTCTCTGTCGGTTTGGAAACTTGCATCGGTATACCCAGATACCTCAAGTTCTCCATCTCCATAGATTAAGAAAACATCCTTAGTTCTCTTAAGATACCTAAGGATACTCTTAACCGCCATCCAGTGATCCTTTCCTGGATCGGCCTGATATCGACTACACATGCTCAAAGCATAGGACACATCAGGTCGTGTACATATCATGGCATACATGATCGATCCAACTGCCGAGGCGAACGGAGTCCGACTCATGTTGTCTCTCTCATCTTGTGTTTTAGGACACATGTCCCTAGATAGATAGACGCCATGTGATGTTGGCAACAGTCCCCTCTTGGACTGATCCATGTTGAATCTCTTCAACACTTTATCAATATATGTACTCTGGGAGAGTCCAAGTAGCCTTCTAGATCTATCCCTGTAGATCTTTATTCCTAGAATAAAAGCTGCTTCTCCCAGATCTTTCATGGAGAATTTCAATGAAAGCCAAGCTTTCACCGACGTTAACATGGGAATGTCATTGCCTATAAGCAATACATCGTCGACATAAAGGACAATAAAAGTCAGTGCACTCCCACTAACCTTCTTATATACACAAGGATCATCTACGTTTTGAATGAAATCATATTCTTTTATGACCTCATCAAAACGTTGGTTCCATGACCTCGATGCTTGCTTCAGTCCATAAATGGACCGATTTAACTTACAAACCTTGTTTGCAAGTCTTGGTGCGATAAAACCGTCAGGTTGTTGCATATAAACATCCTCCAACAGGTTTCCGTTAAGGAAAGCGGTTTTAACGTCCATCTGCCATATTTCGTAATCGTAATATGCAGCTATCGCAAGCATTATCCGAATGGATTTAATCATGGCAACGGGTGAGAAAGTTTCGTCATAATCAACTCCAAGTTGTTGACGATACCCCTTCGCTACGAGCCTAGCTTTGTACGTTTGTACGTTGCCATCCATGTCGGTCTTCTTCTTGAAGACCCATTTGCATCCAATAGGCTTTACGCCTTCTGGTGCATCAACTAGTGTCCAAACTTGGTTGGTATACATGGAATCCATTTCGGCCTTCATGGCCTCTTGCCATAAAGTGGATTCGATACCTTGTATCGCTTCCTCATACGTAGCCGGTTCAGTATCCTCAATAAGATTAATATCTACATGAGGTGAGATCAGGAATCCATACCTCTCAGGTATTACCCTGACTCTCTCCGACCTACGTAGTCCTTGTGTAATTGAAGATTGTGGTTCAGTCTCATCCTGGATGGACTGTTCATGTTCCGTTCTCGATTCATTGCCAGGAACAGTATCACTACGACTTTCATCGAGTTCTACTTTCCTCCCACTAAACACTGCATTTAGGAATTCCTTCTCAAGGAAAACCGCATGTAGAGCAACAAATACTTTGTTCTCTTGTGGGTAATAGAAGTAATATCCTTTGGTTTCCCTAGGATATCCAACAAATAGGCATTTATCTGATTTGGGTTCAAGTTTGGTACCTTCCAAACGTTTGACGTATGCCCAGCAACCCCAAATCTTCAGGAATGAGAAACCTGGTTTCTTTCCTGTCCATATCTCATACGGAGTCTGTTCAACAGACTTTGACGGAACCCTATTCAAAATAAGAATTGCACTTTCTAATGCATGTCCCCAGAAGGATATAGGTAGCTCAGTGCGACTCATCATCGACCTTACCATGTCAAGCAAGGTACGGTTTCTCCGTTCAGACACACCATTTAATTGTGGTGTTCCAGGAGGAGTCCATTGTGAAAGAATACCATATTCTTTCAAGTAATCTTGAAACTCATTACTTAAGTATTCGCCACCACGGTCCGACCGTAATGTCTTAATACTCTTGCCTGTTTGTTTTTCAACTTCGTGTCGAAACTCTTTGAATTTCTCAAAAGTTTCCGACTTGTGCATCATTAGATACACATAACCATAACGCGATGCATCATCCGTAAAGGTTACGAAGTATCGATATCCACCTCTAGCCTGGCTAGACATGGGCCCACAAACGTCACTATGAACGAGGGCTAACAGTTCAGTGGCGCGTTCACCTTTACCACTAAAAGGTGATTTAGGCATTTTGCCTAATAAACAAGATTCGCAGACGTCATATGAATTTGGATCAAATCCGTCCAAGTACCCACTCTTCGAAAGTGTGGATATGCGAGTCTTGTTGATGTGTCCCAGACGACAATGCCACAAATAAGTTTCTTTCTTTACTCTTCTTTTGGTTATTACTTTGAGTTTTTGTTTTTATTTTTTTTTGGAGATTTATTTATATTCAAAATATAAAGACCATTATTTGCATCGGCAGTGCAAATTTCTGCATCATCTTTATATAAATAACACCTGGTGTTTTTAAATACAAAAGTGTACCCATACTGGGTTAACAAGATACAGAAATAATATTCCTAGTTAAACTAGGAACAAAATAACAGTCATTTAGTTTAAGTACATGCCCCGAGGGCAGTTCCAAAACAAAAGTGCCTACGGCCAAAACAGCAACAGAAGTTCCATTTCCAACTCGTAGATCTACCTCCCCCGAAGCCAGTCTCCTGCTATCATGCAGATCCTGCACATCAGTACACAATATGAGAACCACAGCCAGAATCAAAAATCCAATTTTTATTAAGACTAGAAGTAGTCATATTTATCTCAATAACAAACATACCTGAGGCCGGTGCCTTGCCCGCCTGTATGTCCTCCTTGTGTCCCTTGTTCATGCGGCAGTCACGCTTCCAGTGACCTTTCTTGCCGCATTTCAGGCAAACATCTTGAGACTTGTCCCTTGGCTTCCCAGAAGCCTTTGTTGACTTGGCCTTGCCTTTGTTTCTATGCTTTTTCTTCTTAACACCCCCAGTTGCCTTGAGCCCAGCTTTCGGCGTTTGAGATGTTGATGCAAAGTGCGCCTCGCGCTTGTTGCCTTTCAGAAGCTCTTTCTCTGACTCCTTGAGAATCGATAATAACTCTCCAAGAGTATCATCCGAATTCATCAATTTGTAGTTGATGACAATCTGTTTCCAAGTATCGGGTAGTGACTGTAGAAGTACATCTATAGACAGCTCAGCCTCCAAGACTATACCCATATTAGCCAATTCATCAATATCGGCTATCATTTGAGTCCCATGGACCTCAACAGAACTACCATCAGTCATACGGGAGCGAAAGATTTTCTTCACTAACTCGTACCTCGCCATCCGCTTATTAGTGCGGTGAAGATCTTGCAATCTTGCCATCATATTATAAGGATCCAAGTCCCTATTCTGGCGGCGAAAGTGTTGAGTCATTGAAGCAAGCATGATCGACTGAGCCGTGTCACAATCATCACTGTGAGTTTTCCATAACTCCAGCTCAAGTGGCTCAGTGGGCTTAGGCCCGAGAGGTTTGTATCGTATACAGTATCCTCTCCGCCCCAAGGACTATCCTTAGGTTCATTTCCCAGTCGGCGAAGTTGGTGCCCTTGAACACATTATCACCCATGATTATGTCACGGACATTTCCTTGTTTGCCATCTTAACTACGATAATCTAATTATCTAGTTAACGATATGTGGGTACAGTCAAACTGTTACATAAAAAATAACATTGTATTAGTCCAACTAATGTGTAAATATTGACGAAATAAGTTGTGTAAGCGCGTAAAGCTAAGTATCTGAACGATAATTGCAAATTCAATACTAGCCTCCCACTATTTTCTGCAAGTCTCTAACCCTCTGTTGAGTACTCGGGAAATCCAATTTCCTAGTGGGCTAGGATCCCGTTAAATAACACACAACCTTGACTTTGGCCAACAAATTGTATGATATTTAACTAGGTAGATCTCGAAGATCAATTGGATCCCATCCAATTCCTAGATCCGGTAGGTGGACATCTAAGTCCGAAACATATACATATGTCAATGCATCCAATACATTTTCCTAACCATTTCCTCTGAATCAACTAAGCCTTGGCTTTGGCACAACAAACCTAATGATTCCAGTTAAGCGGGACCCATTGACGAGGAAAGTTTCGTAATCAATGTCGATGGACAAGAAGTGATCTTGACTTTGGCCAACAAATCACAACTTGGACAGGACACCGATGTGGAACAAAACTCTCATGATTCAAACACATCCTCAATTGACAAAGGTCTTGACTTTGGCCAACAAACCAATGCCAATTTCGGATCTTGAGAAAGAATCATTCAACGGAAGGAAAATCGCTTAATATTGTTTGAGGGATTTTTCGCGTAATTGGCAACCAATTAATTTATCTTTGTTAGGTCTCATCATCATACACCCTTAAGCATGCTTCTAAAACATCATAAAGCGCGTAAAGTAAAGTAATAGCGATATACGGATGGATATGAACAACAACTTGTTCCTAGAACAAATCACTCCCTTTCCTCTCCCCGCTAGCACTATTCTACTCTTACCCAATTACATAATACAATAAGAGAAACCTCATTTACATTGAGGGGAATTAGGTGAGAAGAGAATACAAAGAGACAATAAGAGAAAGGCTGGACACGCAGGTCCAATTTATAAATTCTAAATTTACAATAATTTCTAAAATTACCCTTCCCTTCTAATATCCATCCGATATACACTATTCATACATCACATCCACATTCATTCATTCAAGGCATGTTATACAACCAATCAAATCCAATTAATTAGTCTTTAATTAGGTGACAATACAATGTTCAAACAATTGTTTGCATTTGCGCGAGTCCAACTCAATTTGAGAATAAATACTTATAGTATGAATTCACGAATTATATCGAACTACTCGTTAAATCCAATTTAAGTCGTATTCAATACTAATCCTATTATTTAATTCTAAATTAAATATTTACACTTTTATTGTGCTTTTATAACTTAGATTCCAAATCTAATACAATCGGGTCTCAAAGCCCAACTAACATCTAATGTCCGTTTAATTAAAGTCCGATGGGCTTTCAATTGATTTCTTTAGGCTTGGGTTTTGGTCAATGTATGGGTCAAACCCAATTACCAAGCCCAATAAGGAATCACCCTCATATGCCATAAAATCAATATCAAGCCCATAAGGCCCAATTAAACATAAAAGCCCATTTATTACATTTGGGCTTAAATGGTGTGATTTAGGCCCATTTTGGATCCAATCCAAATGGTCCAAATCTACTTGGCCCAACCAAGCCCATTATGTCCAAATATAATAGTTTTAGGCCCAATTCAAAATTAAGCCCAACTAACCAAATTTTAAAATTCCAAATTTTATAACTTAATTAATTAAAGTGTATTATCATGATTAATCCTTTAAATCAATATTCCCAAAATATCAAATTAATCCATTAATCATATTTTTATCTTAAATATATGTCCAACATTATTTAATCAAAAAATCAAGTCCCTAATCCTCCATCAAGCATTCGGCCAAGGTGATTAAAATGGTTCCGATTTCGTTTTCAATCCAATCGAGTTACAAATCATCATTCCATATTGTTTCAAGTCATCTAATGTCTTAAAATTAAAAAATCATCTAGTCCATATGCTTGCATGTATTCGGCCAAGCCTCATTTGGGTTGGAAAAATTAATCCAATTTATTTTCCATGAAATTGATGATGTATAATAAAATAACATACATCTAAGCATATTTAATCAAGCAAACTCATCAAATCATGCTTCATACAATTTTCCCCAAATAACATCCTAATATATTTGCATGCTCTTTAAGCTCAATGATACCATTGTTGGAAAAATTAACCAAGCCCCAAGATCACAAGAACAAGAAAAGCAAAATATATAAATACATGAATGAATAAATTGAAGTATGGCGGAATCATACTCACAATACTTGAAAATGGATGCTAGATGATGCGAAATTCCTCCCTTGTGCAGTGAAGCTCTCGGCCAAGAAGAAAAGAGGGACTCCAAGTCGAGTTTGATCCTTCCAAGCTCAAGGATTAGTTTCCCATATCACCTATGTATGATCCCTTGAAGGTGCTAGCCTTTGTTGTGATTTTGAATGCACAACTTCTTCAAATCTTGCCACAAAATTGAAGAAGAAGAAATGGAGAGCCAAAACTGCATGTAGTTTCGGCAATGTGAGAGAGAGAGAGAGTCTAATGATTTTTGTTACAAAAAATCAATTTATATTTATGCCATAATATTTATTAAATTAATAATAAACTTATGACACAAATCATGCAATGGCTTAGAGTGTCAAACACTCAAACTCCATGCAAAACCATTGAGTGTATTGTACACTATCACCATGCAATGTATTAACAATTAAATAATGCATAAAATGACATGTGTCATGTGGGCCCCACACAACCCAAATGAAAGGGCCCACGCGCACTCACGCGTTCGGGTTCGATATTTCCGAAATACCGAACTTACGTCGCGACGTTAATTAAATCGAATTTAAATAAATAATTGCGCCTAGCGAAATTATTATTTACGTCGCTAACGAATTAATTCTAAATTAACTCGTTTGCCCGAATTAAAATCTAATTTTAATTTCGCGTCGAAATCGAATTTCGATTATTATATCGAATATAATATTTTTACGATTAATTCCAAATTAATCGTTCTCTCTCTTTGTATAGTACTTTATCCAAGATAAAGTCTCTCCGTAATTAATCCAAGATTAATCGAGTTTGAATCATACGTCATTGGTGAATCTTCGGGAAGCGACCCAAGAGATCTCTGGATATGTTGGCAGTAAATACGGCCGTCAGATTATCTGAATACGTACGTACCAAGTACTACGTTTTTACCGATTTACAAGACAAGGTTAGCCTCTAGCAAAACGCCATGCCTACCCAATTCTCCAGAAATATTCTTATTGGAATATAAGATCTATAACAGGCGTAGTATACCGTAGTATAGTATATAGTGTATATCGAACCAGTATCGGATGATCACATGTAAGGCCTGGGGCTGGAGATGTGTCTGCCCCGTACGATACACATATCGGACATCAAGCAACCAGTCTCTTTGAATCGGATAATCCTGACCTAGTCATATTATCCCGATGGTTGCAACCATTATAGAGTACTAGTTCTGTATCCCTCGCGATCATCATCTCCATATGTCTGAAGTGATACTTCCATCTTGACATCACACCCAATACACTACGATTCTCGATAAACCCAGAAGAGGTGTACACAGAACCCGTTAAAGCCCTGGACCACCAAAACTAAAGTTTACCGATTGTCGTAAGTACTAGCGATGCAAGTCTCAGGTTAAGATCATATGCACCTACCCTGAAGCGGACTCCCATAGACACGCAGACATACTACCAATGGGATTCCGCGGGGTCTATCCAGAGCGAAGCTGTTTTCCGTACCATCGGTAAACACACAACCTCCTACCGCACTTGCATAAGTATCCTATACTTAAATATATGAGAACTATGCTGTGTTGAAATGCACAACATGCACAAGTGCAGTACTAGTCTATTCCGCATTATCGATGTCCAATCTCGATAATACTACGACTAGGGATTTTAATGATTAAACCTTTATGGATTGATACCGTCTCATATCATCACAATCGGAAACTAATCATAGGGACTCTTACCATTTATATCAAAGTAAATAAATTACAAAACGGTAAAAGGCAATTTCATTACTACATAGTTAATTTTGTACAATAATACAATATCATTTACAAAATAGTCATAACTGTCTAACAATATTTTTTGCAGCATCTTTGATCCGTAGGAGCTTTGGGCCAGTGACTCCCAAACCAGTTGACTTTAGGGCACTAGGTGTTAAAAACACCCTTACAGACTTAATAATTGGATCTCATATGTTTTTTTTTACTCCATCACTTTTTGAGATGGTTCCTCCTATTAAACTAGAGCACTGAATATTACAAACTTTTCAATTTTAAACTTGTCCGTATGTACAATGCATGTTGATAATATATGCTACTGAGCATATGAATATCCATTTTAGTCAATTTTATGGAGAATTTACAAATTAAAAATTTAAAATGAAATAAACAAAAACAACTTGTTCAAAAATAGTTTGAGAAAGTCTCAGGAGTGGAAATTCCTACACAGCTATCTCTTACCAATTTCACCTTTTGTAGTCAAAATAAAAACACAAAAAAAAAATGTTTTAGTAATTTTTGAAAAATTTTCAATATTTTTTGTATTTTTCGAAAAATTTTGGACTAAAAATAAAACAACACACAAACTAAAAATAAGGTTACTGATCAACTAATTCCCCCCCCAAACCTAAATGAGACATTATCTACAAGTCTTAAACAGTAGAAGAAGAGTTTAGAAGATAATACCTGTTAGCTGAAATTCTACCGGAAATTAAAGGTTAAGATCCTGATTAATCCGACGCCTTTACCATGATCGTCCTCGGACCAATTTATCTTTGAAAGGATAGGGTCAACTTGTGGTTCATAGGCTAAGAGTTGGTCTATTAGATCCGGAGCAGTTCTAGCATTATAGAGGAGTTTTTTCATAGGTTTCGACACGAACCCATTTCTCCGGGCATCATCAAGAAACACACAAAGAAAATCATAAAATCCTTCAACGTTGTACAGTCCAAGCGGTTTCTGGTGTATGTTCAGTTTCGCCCAAGATAACACTGTAAAAATTTCCTCCAAAGTACCCAAGCCACCTGGAAAAGCAATAAAAGCATCAACACGGTTAGTTAATCATTTCTACCAGTCGTTCAGACATACCTGGCACGATCAGTTCCTCTCCGTTTGATGGTCCAATAAGATTTGCCTCTGCCAAGGGTTTTGGAATGATTCCCAAAACGTGACTGCCTCCTTCCTGTACGGCCTTTGAAACGATCCCCATTAGTCCAAGATTGCCTCCGACATATACTAAGTGCATATTCCTTGCAGCTAAGAATCGACCCCAATTCATGTGCTGCTTCTACGTATTGTGGCTTAACACCAACACTAGTTCTGCAAAACACACAGATGTTTCAACACCAACACTAGTTCTGCAAAACACACAGATGTTTTCAACTCGTCTTCTTGAAGTGGCTTCTATGTTTTACTCTGGATGTCTTCAAAAGTGCAATATGAGTTGAATTTATAACACCTGAAAAGGGTGAGTAAAATAATAGCACTAGTACCTGCCAAATGACAATTATTAGTTAATAGTAAAATAATCGTTTGTAGTCAAAAAGGTCTGGATTATGTCGGAGAAAAGGAAAGAAAAAAGAAAACAACAAAACAAAATTACAAATTAGGAAAAGACAAAGAGATATAATATTTACAAGAAAAGTAGCGGTGATTGACGTCTATGCGTCAGGGACAAGCTTCCATCCAATTTTCTTATAAATTGGCAAACATGGTCTTTTTGAGTCAGATTCCCGAGACTTAACTATTGTCTTTCTTTTCGAAATTGTGTATGCAACACACGAATTTCGTGATACACATATCCACTGTGATGCGTCTCAAGAGTTTTAGATATATCATCCAAAGACTCCTTACTCAAGCCATCCCTAATGAAATTAATCTTATCTTCGCGGTTATCAGACACCATTCCTAAAGAACGACAACGAGTATCACACAACATACGAGCACATTTATAACATACACACATTCTTTTGGCTCTTCTCTTTTTAGCATATGTGCTTCTTCCTAAACAAGGCAGATGTGAAATAAAAGAGTCAGAAGACTCACCTGCTAATCGGACCCGGAATTCAATAATCCAACGAATATCAGTAGGAATACCTTTGATCATCAGTAGTCTCATCCGTTCCAAGTGAGCTTTGTAGACTTTTATCAGAGATTTTTGAGGGAGAGAAGGAAATTGGTTGTGAAGATTTGCGAGAGCTTCTTCCATCGTGAAATGACTTTACCTGCAAAAATTAAACACAAAAACAAAATAAAACACACCAGATCACAATATATACACAAATTGCATGGGTTGCCTCCTGTGAGCGCTAAGTTTAAAGTCTCAACGAGACGTGACTTCTCGATCGTTAGGCTGATCTGAAGTGTGACACTTTCTTTTTGTCGCTCAAATGATTCTCCACTGTAGTGCTTGACACGCTTATTTTTAACCTTGAAAGTTTTGTTGGAGTCAGGATCATGTATCTCAAGGCTCAATATGGTAAACTTTGGTGATCACAAATGGACCTGACAACGTGATTTTTGCTTCCATGGGAAGAATTTTCCCTTGATTGTTTAACATACCTCTCACCTTCTTCTCCCTTCTTGGTTCAGTGTATGCGCACTAACTTCTCATCATGTCTCTTCTTGGCCTTTTCTTGTACAATTTGGCATCCTCAAAAGTTGATTGTGAAATTCCTCCAATTCGTTGAGCTGGTGGAACTTTTTCTCTTATGTTGCTTATAGTGCAAGAATGGCTTTTTCAGTGCAAAAAATGTTTTATCTTCAGCTCCACATGTAATTGACATGTTTTAAGTTTGTCAGTAGAACTTTGCATTGCATTAGAGTTCTGAATAGTACTGTGTATCACATCAAGTCTGAAACATTCCTCATTATTTTCATCATCTGGGAAATTACTAACCTTGAAAACATTGAATGTTACCTATTGGTCCTGACCCTCATGGTTAATTGATTGATTTGGAATGGTGATGATTCTAAATTTAAAAACAAGTAAATAATTGCACAAATTAGGTTTAAGAAAATTCAATATTAAAACTATCTAGGGTTGTGAATCTTTCTTTCTAATATCTTTTAAAAGATGAGTGGTTATTTCATGGTTGTGTAATAAATCGGTTAACTTACCTGGAACACTAATTATGCAAAAGCCTATGTCGATGGTCAGACGAAATACCTAGTTTAACCCCATTGAACCATATGTAATATGTCAACCAAATTATCTGGATTCATTAAGTTTAAGTTCCATTATGGCTACCCCTACCCCACCCCGACAGGTATATGTCTATCCTGTAAGGAAATCTATTAAAGGGTTATCTATACTCAAGGAAGATCGTGGGCTATTAAGTCTAAGGCTGAAACCTAAAATCCTTTGTCAAGTTTATTTTAGATTTACCACATCAATCTTATTGTAATCAGACAACAAGAAGCATTAAGCTTAAGACTTAACAAGTAAAACTTTAATTACCCAAACTATAAAAAAACCCGTATAAACCGTGATATTAGAATTCATCACAACCCCAGATAACTAACTTAGTTACGAAACATAACTAGGGCTAGTAAAAACTTAAATAAATAAAATACATAAAGTAAAATGCTGAAAGTAAATTACTGAAAAGTAAATGGACGGAAAGTAAATGCTGAAAGAAAATTACTGGAAAAGTAAATGCTGAAAGTAATTGCTGAAAGTAAATTGCTGAAAGTAAATACTGAAAAGTAAATTGCTGAAAAGTAATAAAGTAAAAGTACAAATAAAATAAATGCTGAGGTAAAAGGATCCACTTTTATTACTTTATTTTACATATCTCCCTTAATATAATATATTAACTTTGCATGATAATTACCAACCAGCCATATAGGCGATATCCAGATTAAGTCAAATTAATAATTAATTACCAACCGACCAATCAAGCGGTATCCAGTTTAGTCAGGTTAAAACAATTTAAATAATTACCAACCGACCAATATGGTGGTATCCTTGTTAAGTCAGGTTTAAACTAGTTTATATATTATAATTAAGGGAGATTAATCTAAATATGAGTAATAAAAGTTTTACCTTTTACCCCAGCAAAGGGGAGTTACCTCCTCATTACTGAAAAGTAAAAACTGAAAATTAAAGAAATAAAAGTATTGTGCGTAAAAGTAAATTACGAAAAGTAAAAGTGAAAAGTAAAGAAAAAAGTGTGAAAGCGGAAATTAATTACTGAAAACTGTAAATAAACAAACAAGATACAATCTTCTTAGTATTCTTAGGAATTCCTTAGAAGAAAATATGAATTTTCAAATGAAATGGCTTGGTATTAATAGGCAAAATTTTGCCTCCATCAAATCATCCACCAAATCCATTATTAATTGCTCCACTAATTGCTCCACCAAATCCATTATTAATTGTTTCACTAATTTCTTATCATGTTTGGTGGTGATTTGATAATTTTTATAATTATTTATTAATTTATTTTTTTGCTTTGAAAATGATGGAAAATGACTTTAATAATTACACACAACAAACCTCTGGATGGTTCATCAATTTCGGGTATGAAATCTTCAGAATTCGAAATATTTTGTCTTTCAAAGTTGTAAATATTTGCGTCTTCTTTAATCTGGAACTTAATCAGCTTAATCCGTATCAGAGTAAAAGTTATACTTAAATACAGCAGATGCGCAAAACTGGAATTTCCAAAACTGCACTTCGTTAAAACGCCCTTTCAAGTTTCCAATCTCCAAAATTAATATGTCAAGTCCAATTTTGCCCTTATTTGACCCACATTTCGTCCTAAATGATTTCATTGTGTCCCAATATTATATTATCTGCAAATAAAAAAAACTAAAACACATCAAAACGTTCATCAAACCCGAGAAACTAAACAAAATATTAAGTAAAAGGGGCGGTAAATATTGATATATTTTCCGCTCATCCACACACCTCAAACCTAACATTTTGCTAGTCCTCGAGCAAAACAACAAAATAAAATAAAAGAAACAATTAAAATTAAACTAAGCCACTTTCGTAGGGATCACGGTTGCATTTAACATATGCAACAATCCTTTAAACCCCTAGGTGTCCCTAGTGGACGAGTTGTAGTCTCGTGAGGGCTTACAGCAACGATACCCCCAAAAGTTTTACGAAAGTAAAAAGATAATAAAACTAATGCACACAAAAGCAAAAAGGCAAGAGAAAATAGAATAAAGAAGTTAGTGACTAATCAGGTGAAACTTCTACTGCAAATTACTAGTTGTTTTCTTTCTTTCTAAATTACTGAATAAGTAAATTCTCCGATTATATTTACCATTCTCCATATGCACAGCCGAAAAAATCTTAATCAACTCATTTTTGCCCACAACAGTCACAAGTGCAGTTGATAAGAGAATAATATTTGTGTCCTAAAGTTTTATCAGAATTCACACCTTTTTGCAGAAATGGAATAATTTTTTTGATTTTTTCTTTGATTTTTGATTTTTTTTTTATTATATATAATATCTTCCATCTATGTAGCGAGTGTTGGGTCGGTGACTCCCAAACCAGTTGGCTTTAGGGCACCAGGTGTTAAGACACCACTACAGACTTAATTACTCAGACTTCAGATATATATATTTTTGCAGCATCTTTGATCCATGTAGTGAGCTTTGGGCCAGTGACTCCCAAACCAGTTGACTTTAGGGCACTAGGTGTTAAAACACCCTTACAGACTTAATAACTCGGATCTCAGATGTTTTTTTTTTACTCCATCACTTTTTGAGATGCTTCCTCCTATTAAACTAGAGCACTGAATATTACAAACTTTTCAATTTTAACTCCTGTCCATATGTTACAATGCATGTTGATAATATATGCTAACTGAGCATAAGAATATCCATTTTAGTCAATTTTATGGAGAATTTACAAATTAAATAATTAAAATGAAATAAACAAAAACTAACTTGTTTCAAAAAATAGATTGAGATACGTCTCAGGAGTGGAAATTCCTTACAAAGCTATCTCTTACCAATTCACCTTTTTAGTCAAAAAAAAACACAAAACACAAAATGATTTGTAATTTTTGAAAAAATTCAATATTTTTTTTGGTTTTTCGAAAAATTTTGGACTAAAAATAAAAACAACACACAAACTAAAAATAAGGTACTGATCAACTAATTCCCTCCCCCACCACCTAATGAGACATTATCTCCAATGTCTTAAACAGTAGAAGAAGAGTTTAGAATAATACCTAGTTAGCTGAAATTCTACGGAAATTAAAGGTTAAGATCCTGATTAATCCGACGCCTCTTACCACGATCGTCCTCGGACCAATTTATCTTGAAATGATAGGGTCAACTTGTGGTTCATAAGCTAAGAGTTGGTCTATTAGATCCGGAGCAGTTCTAGCATTATAGATGAGTTCTTTCATAGGTTTTGACACGAACCCATTTCTCCGGGCATCATCAAGAAACACACACAAGAAAATCATAAAATCCTTAAACGTTGTACAGTCCAAGCGGTTTCTGGTGTATGTTCAGGTTCGCCCAAGATAACACTGTAAAAATTTTCTCCAATGTACCCAAGCCACCTGGAAAAGCAATAAAGCATCAACACGTTAATCATTTCTACCAGGCGTTCAGACATACCTGGCACGATCAGTTCCTCTCCGTTTGATGGTCCAATAAGATTTGCCTCTGCCAAGGGTTTTGGAATGATTCCCAAAACGTGACTGCCTCATTCCTGTACAGCCTTTGAAACGATCCCCATTAGTCCAAGATTACCTCCGACATATACTAAGTGCATATTCCTTCCAGCTAAGACTCGACCCAATTCATGTGCTGCTTCTACGTATTGTGGCTTAACAGCAACACTAGTTCTGCAAAACACACAGATGTTTTCAACTCGTCTTCTTGAAGTGGCTTCTATGTTTTACTCTGGATGTCTTCAAAAGTGCAATGATGAGTTGAATTTATAACACCTGAAAATGGTGAGTAAAATAATAGTACTAGTACCTGCCAAATGACAATTATTAGTTAATAGTAAAATAATTCGTTATAGTCAAAAAGGTCTGGATTCTGTCGGAGAAAATAAAAGAAAACAACAAAACAAATTACAATTATTAGGAAAAGACAAAGAGATATAATATTTACAAGAAAAGTAGCGGCTTGATTGACGTCTATGCGTCAGGGACAAGCTTCCCATCCAATTTTCTTATAAATTGGCAAACATGGTCTTTTTGAGTCAGATTCCCTGAGACTTAACTATTGTCTTTCTTTTCGAATTGTGTATGCAACACATGAATTTCGTGATACACATATCCACTGTGATGCGTCTCAAGAGTTTTAGATATATCATCCAAAGACTCCTTACTCAAGCCATCCTAATGAAATTAATCTTATCTTCGCGGTTATCAGACACCATTCCTAAAGAACGACAACGAGTATACACACAACACTACGAGCACATTTATAACAAACACACATTCTTTTGGCTCTTCTCTCTTTTAGCATATGTGCTTCTTCCTAAACCAGGCAGATGTGAAATAAAAGAGTCAGAAGACTCACCTGCCAATCGGACCCGGCTTCAATAATCCAACGAATATCAGTAGGAATACCTTGGATCATCAGTAGTCTCATCCGTTCCAAGCGAGCTTTGTAGACTTTCATCAGAGATTTTTGAGGGAGAGAAGGAAATTGCTTGTGAAGATTTGCGAGAGCTTCTTCCATCGTGAAATGACTTTACCTGCAAAAATTAAACACACAAAAATAAAACACACCAGATCACAATATATACACAAATTGCATGGGTTGCCTCCTGTGAGCGCTAAGTTTAAAGTCGTCAGCTAGACGTGACTTCTCGATCGTTAGGCTAGATCTGAAAGTGTGACACTTTCTTTTTGTCGCTCAAATGATTCTCCCCTGTAGTGCTTGACACACTTATTTTTAACCTTGAAAGTTTTGTTGAGTCAGGATCATGTATCTCAACGGCTCTATCTGGTAAAACTTTGGTGATCACAAATGGACCTGACAACCGTGATTTTGCTTCCATGGGAAGATTTCACCCTTGATTGTTTAACAGTACCTTCTGCCCTGGTTTCGTTGTATGCGCACTAACTTCTCATCATGTCTCTTCTTGGCCTTTTCTTTGTACAATTTGGCATCCTCAAAAGTTGATTGTGAAATTCCTCCAATTCGTTGAGCTGGTGGAACTTTTTCTCTTATGTTGCTTGTAGTGCAAGAATTGGCTTTTTCAGTGCAAAAAACGTTTTATCTTCAGGCTCCACATGCAATTGACATGTTTTAAGTTTGTCAGTAGAACTTTGCATTGCATTGGAGTTCTGAATGGTACTGTGTATCACATCAAGTCTGTGAAACATTCCTCATTATTTTCATCATCTGGGAAATTCATGGCCTTGAAAACATTGAATGTTACCTCTTGGTCCTGTACCCTCATGGTTAATTATCCTTTTTGTACATCAATAATGGTTCGACCTGTAGCCAAGAATGTCTCTCCCGAGGATGATTGGCACGTCTGCATCTTCCTCCATATCAAGGACAATAAAATCTGCTATGAAAATGAATTTGTCAACCTTGACCAGCACATCCTCAACTACGCCTCTTGGAAATACGAGCGTTCTATCAGCAAGTTGTAGAGAGACTGAGGTAGGCATTGCTTCTCCAATTTGCAGTTTCCTGAAAATAGAAAAAGGCATCAAATTAACACTTGCACCTAAATCACATAAAGCCTTACCAATTTTATGTTCTCCATGATGCAAGGGATGGTGAAACTGCCAGGATCTTTCAACTTTGGGGGAAGTTTCCTCTGAATGATGGCACTGCTGCATTCTCTGTCAATGCTACTGTCTCGTAATCTCCCAATCTCCGTTTTCGTGAAAGAATTTCTTTCATGAATTTTACATAGGTGGGCATTTGTTCCAAGGCTTCTGCAAATGGAATGTTGATGTCCAGCTTTTTGAACACCTCCAGGAAATGAGCAAACTGCTTGTCCAGTTTGTTTTTTCTGAAGACGCTGAGGAAAAGTGGAGGTGGAGTGATCTGTTCTTTTTCCTTTGCTTCTTTTTCCTCCATCTGTTGCTTTGTTTCTTTTGGAACTCCTCAACAGTTGTTTTGGCTCCAACATCTTTGTTGATTTCAGTACCTCTTTTTAACATGATGGCATGACATGCTCATTCCCTCGGTTCCTTGGATTGGGTTCTGTGTTGCTGGGAAGATTACCTGGCGTCTGTACTTTGAGCATTGGCCAGTTGTCTGATTTGATTCTCTAGTGCTTTGATGGAAGCAGATTGGCTCTGAAAGATAGCATCATATGCTGCTTGTTTCTTTTTGAACATCTCTGCAATCATTCTTTCATTTCTGGTTCTTTTTCATGTTCCTGGCCTTTGTTCTGTTGTTGAAATCCTGGTGGTGGATAGTTCTGCTGTTGCAATCCAGGTGGTGAATTGTTCTTTTGTCCTGAATTATTGCTCCATGAAAAATTGGGATGATTCGTCCACCATGGGTTGTAGGTGTTGGAATATTGATTGTACCCATGTGTGTTGAAATTGTTGACAAAATTCACCGTCTCTTCAAGTCGGTTTGGCTCTGGTGCTCCTCCATATGGTGAACTTGTGGATCCAGTGCTGAGAGTCTCCATGAATTTGCATATCTGATCCAGCTTGGCGTTGACTGTTGTATTGGCTCCATTTTCATAAATTCCTGCAATTCTTTGGATCATGCTCCTTTCTGTTGGCCACAAGGATGTTGTTGGCCATTTCTTCTCTTCGATTAGGTCCCAGGCTTAATCTTCTCATTTTTCCATTAAAGCTCCTCCAGCAGCAGCATCGATTATGGTTCTCATCAGTCCAAAAGTCCATTATATAAGGTTTGGACTTGAAGCCATTTTGGAATCTCATGGTGAGGACATTTTCGGAGCAAAACTTTGTATCTTTCCCAAGCTTCGTAGAGAGTTTCTGAGTCTTGTTGCATAAAGGATGTGATGTCATTCCTCAGCTTTCCAGTTCTGGCTGGTGGAAAGTACTTTGTAAGAAATTTGGTGGCTAAAGTGTTTTAAGTTGTGATGGAACCTGCTGGTAGTGAATGTAGCCAAGCTTTAGCTATGTCTTTCAAGGAGTATGGGAAAATACGCAGTCTCATTGCTTCTTCAACTTCTCGGTTGTAATTGAAAGTGCCTCAAACTTCCACGAAGTTGCTAATGTGGGCATTAGGATCTTCAGTTGCATTCCCCCCAAACTGAACTGACTGCTGAATCATCTGAATGCTTGTTTTGATGTCACCCCGCATTTGCTGGTAAGAGAGGAAGTACAATATAAGAAATGAGTCTGTCAGCCATCGGAATGGTTCTGTCTCGAATGGTAATCGTGGTGCAACCTCCAAGGTTCATTTTCATGTTGACTAAAGCTTCTCTTCTTGGCCTTCTCGCCTTTCCCTTCTCAACTGTCTGATGGTTCTTTCAATTTCTGGGTCAAGCGGTCGAAGTTCAAAGCTTTCGGTTCGTCTCATAAAGTTATGAGAACCTCAAACACAAGAAAACAAAAATTATAAGTAAAAAGAAATTAGATATAAGTAAAGGTATCTAACCTCTAAAATAATTGTGAAAGATAAATAAGTCCCCGGAAACGGCGCCAAAAACTTGACCGGCATAAACACACACATATAACGCAAGCGTACGTATCGTTCAAGTAGTATAAAAAGTATCGATCCCACGAGGACTTAATACCTAATCTATTATTTTATAAGGTCAAAAGATTACTAGTATCCAACAGGTTGATTGATTGATTTGAAATGGTGATGATTCTAATATTAAAAACACTAAATAAAATTGCACAAAAGTAGGTTTAAGAAAATTCAATATTAAAACTATCTAGGGTTGTGAATCTTTCTAATATCTTTTAAAAGATGAAGTGGTTATTTCATGGTTGTGTAATAAATCGGTTAACTAACCTGGAACACTAAATTATGCAAAAGCCTCTGTCGATGGTCAGACGCAAATACCCAGTTTAACCCAATTGAACCATACGTCTATGTCAACCAAATTATCTGGATTCATTAAGTTTAAGTTCCAATTATGGCTACCCCCGCTCGATAGGTATATGTCTATCCTGTAAGGAAATCTATTAAAGGTTATATATCCTCAAGGAAGATCGTGGGCTATTAAGTCTAAGGCTGAAACCTAAAATTCCTTTGTCAAGTTTATTTTAGATTTACCACATCAATCTTATTGGTGATCAGACAACAAGAAGCATTAAGCTTAAGACTTAATAAGTAAACCTTTAAATTACCCAAACTATAAAATAACACCTTATAAACCGGTGATATTAGAATTCATCACAACCCCAGATAACTAACTTAGTTACGACACATAATTAGGGCTAGTAAAAACTTAAATAAATAAAAGACATAAAGTAAAATGCTGTAAAGTAAATTGCTGAAAAGTAAATGACGGAAAGTAAATGCTGAAAGTAAATTACTGAAAAGTAAATGCTGAAAGTAAATTGCTGAAAAGTAAATGCTGAAAGTAAATTGCTGAAAAGTAAATAAAGTAAAAGTACAATAAAAGAAAATGCTGAGGTAAAAGGATCCACTTTTATTACTTCTATTTTAGATATCTCTCTTAATATAATATATTAACTTTGCATGATAATTACCAACCAGCCATATAGGCGGTATCCAGATTAAGTCAAATTAATAATTAATTACCAACCGACCAATCAGGCGGTATCCAGTTTAGTCAGGTTAAAACCAATTTAAATATTACCAACAGACCAATATATCGGTATCCTCGTTAAGTCAGGTTTTAACTAGTTTATTATTATAATTAAGGTAGATTAATCTAAATATTAGTAATAAAAGTTTTACCTTTTACCCCAGCAAATGGGAGTTACCTCCAATTACTAAAAGTAAAAACTGAAAATTAAAGAAAGGAAAGTACTATGCGTAAAAGTAAATTGCGGAAAGTAAAAACTGAAAAGTAAAGAAAAGAAACTGTGAAAGCGGAAATTAATTACTGAAAGCTATAAATAAACAAATAAGATACAATCTTCTTAGTATTCTTAAGGAATTCCTTAGAAGAAAGTATGAATTTTACAAATGAAATGACTTGGTATTTATAGGCAAAATTTTGCCTCCATCAAATCATCCACCAAATCCAGTATTAATTGCTCCACTAATTACTCCACCAATCCATTATTAATTGCTCTAATAATTTCTTATCATGTTTGGTGGTGATTTGATAATTTTTTATTTATTTATTATTATTATTTTTTTGCTTTGAAAATGATTGAAAATGACTTTAATAATTACACACAACACACTTCTGGATGGTTCATCAATTTCGGGTATGCAATATTCAGAATTAGAAATTATTTTTTCTTTCCAAGTTGTAGATCTTTGAGTCTTCTTTAATCTGGATCTTGAATCAGCTCAATCCGATATCAGAGTAAAAGGTTATGCTTAAAATACGACAGATGCGCAAAATTGGAATTTCCAAATTGCACTTCGTTAAAACGCCCTTTCAAGTTTCCAATCTCCAAAATTAATATGTCAAGTCTAATTTTTTGCCCTTATTTGACCCATATTTCGTCCTAAATGATTTCATTGTGTCCCAATATTATTTTATCTGCAAAATAAACTAAAACACATCAAAACGTTCATCAAACCCAGAAACTAAACAAAATATTAAGTAAAAGGGGCGGTAAATGTTGATATATTTTCCGCTCATCATTGGGATTTGAAAATCATAACGTCGTGATGCTTGACAAGTTACGTCACGCACGTTCAGTGTCGCGATGCTAAATAGGCTAAGTAGCGACGCCGAGCAAAGCTGACATTCTGCCTCAAATTTGTTCTTGAGAGCGTCGCGACACCAGTAATGGAGTCTCCATGCCCACCCTAGGAATATGAACGTGTTTTAAATAGTTTAATAACATGTCATATAGCTTAAGGTGCCTACTCTTGTATTTTCATATGTCATAACATGTTTATATGCATGTTATTCGAGTCATAAAATATGATTTTATGTAATTTAAAAGTTAAATTGGAATATAATATGCATCCAAATGAATTAATAAGATTAATTGGTTTTATGGTTTAAAAATTGGGAATTCAAAGTTTAAATACTAATGGACCTTATGAGTGTATTATTTTTTCCTTGGTATATCGGATGGAAACCCGAACGTAAATTCCATAGCTGATTCTGAATGGACGGTAATGTGGTATGCACTCAGGATACAATTCCACGGACCATTGTAATTTATAACGTGCTTAAATCAATAAAAAGTTTAATGACATTTGGTCCATTATTTGGTGTTTTGACCTAGCCTACGGTGGCACTTCATTAGTTAAATCCAAGAGTTTCGTAACAACGGTTAGACTCACAAATGAATGATTAAAATGTTAATCAAATCTTCCTTGATCAAATATAACGACAATTAGTTAATATAGGAATAAGAGTTATTTCCAGATATATTAATCAATTGAGAATTTTCGATCTATCATGCAAATACCTGACATATCCTATGGCGGTACTTATTTGTGGGATGATAAATTACCGTGACATAATAATTCTTTTAGGTTTCCAATTCATTATAGATGGATCGTGCATTATATTTAATTTTATGCCTAAATATTTGACAATTTTAGTATGCGATGAATGTATATTGTATGTGCGTTTATTTATTTATTTCAGCCTTGGCATCTGCAATAATCGAAATTCTCAAACAATACAAATTAACGGGGGGAATTATGTATAATGGAAAAGTGACCTGAACGCAAAATTGGTCTGTGAAGACCTTAAATTTATCATGAGGGAATAATATCCTCCTGAGCCAGCCCTAAATACTGGCAAATCTGTACGGGATGCCTATCATAATTGGATGATAGCCAATGAGAAAGCTAACAACAATTTGATAGCAGAGATGTCTGAGGTTCTTGCTGCAAAGAATGAGCCCATGGCGACAACATCTTTAATAATGCAATCATTACAAGATATGTTTGGGCAGCATTCGGAGCGGCAAAAATATGAGGCTATCGTCTCATTGTTAACTACAAGGATGAATGAAGGATCATCGGTCTGAGAGCATCGCTTAAGGATGATGTCTCATCTCAACACAGCTGAAACGCATGGTGCTCATATTAATGAGCAAAACCAAGTGACAATGATCATGGAAACCTTTTTGAAGAGTTTTCTGCAGTTAAAAGCATCGTTCTATCAATAAGTTGTCTTTTACTTTGACCCAACTGCTAAATAAGCTCACCAATTACAAGTCCATGATGGATACTCGCAGACCTAGTATAGAGGGAAATGTTGCTGAATCTTATAAATCTGCAAAGAACAAGAAGAATGGAACTTGGAAGGCTAAGGCAAAGCCTATGAAAAGAAAAAAAAAAGCAAGGCTCTAAAAGTGCCAATCCCAATGGAAAATGATTCCATTATAAGAAACATGGGCATTGGAAGAGGAACTGTCCTAAGTACATAGCTTAACATCAAGAGAAAAAGAATACATGTCAATACGATTTACTTGTTATTGAATCTCTATTAGTGGAGGATGATAAATCTGCATGGATTGTTGATTCTAGAGCCACTAACCGTGTTTTTTCTTCTTTGCAGCTACTTGATTCATGGAAGAAACTTGCAGAAGATGAAATTACCATGAGAGTCGGGACAGTGGATGCTGTTTCAGCTAGAGCAGTGGGAGTTTCAAATTTTAACTTTAATAATTGTTATTTGTGTTTAAACAATGCGCTTTTTATTCCTGGTTTCATAGGAATTTGATTTATGTAACAAAATTTATGGAAAATGGTTTCTCTATTTCTTTTGAAAATAAATCAATAGAAATGGATTAACAATATGAACAGTAAACTCTGAGAATAATTTATATGTGTTAAGGCCGTTAACACATAATTCACTGTTCAATACTGAAATGTTTAAGATTGAAAAATCTAAAACAACACGGCAAAAGATTTCTCACGATGTCATATTAACCTTGACCGGGGAGATAGATTAATAAAGAAAAGAGGATAAAACGAGTTAAAATTTGGTACTTTACCAGTCTATGAATCTTATCTAGAATGCAAAATGACCAAGAGACCTTTTACTAGAAAAGGTATAAGAGCCAATAAATCGCTAGGCTAATACAATCGGACATTTACGGACTGATGAATGTAAAAGCCCGAGGTGGTTATGAATACTTCATCATTTTTATTGAAAATTATTCAGGATATTGGTATGTTTACCTAATGTAGCACAAGTCAGATACATTTGAAAAGTTCAAAGAGTATTGTACTGAGGTTGAAAACCAGTTAGGTAAAACCAACAAAATTCAACGATTGGATCGTGGAGGAGAATATCTTGATAAATATTTTGAGGAATTCTTAGTTGAGCATGAAATAGTTTACCAGCTCACAGCACCTGGAACATCACAGCAAAATGTATTATAGAAGGAGAAATCAGACCATACTAGACAAGATGAGATAAATATTTAGTTACAGTACACTACCTATTTCATTCTAGGGGTATGTATTGCAAACAACAATGTATATCATGAATGTAGTTCCTTCTACGTATGTTCCTAAGACTCTCTTAGAGTTGTGGAATGGTCATAAAGTTGGTTTGTGATATTTCCGCATATGAGGGTGTCTAGTACATGTGCTGAAGAATAATACCACAAAGTTGGAGCCACGTTCAAAGATGTCCCTATTTGTAGGCTGTCATAAGGAAACCAGGGGTGGGTTCTTTTACAGTCCAAAAGATAACAATGTATTTGTGTCGACAAATGCTGTATTTCTTGAGGAGGACTATATGAGAGAGTTCAAACCTCGAAGTAAGGTGTTACTTGTGGAGTTACATGTTGGTATGACTAGCACATATTTATCAACCGTTGAAAGAAACATAACGTCTTCAACATATGAGCATCAGATGCAAGTTTATCAGAATGATTAATCACATAGACGTAGTGGGAGGGTTGTAAGACAACCTGATCCCTATCTAGGAAAAATAGATGCACAACTTATTGCTCCAGTAATGGTATAAATGTTCCATTGACCTATCGTAGTGTAATGGATGATTCTGATAAAGAGGAATGGTTTAAAACTATGGACCTCGAGATGGAGTCTATGTACTCCAACTCAGTCTGGGAACTTGTAGACCAATCTGATGGAGTAAAACCCATAGGTTGCAAGTGGATCTACAAGAGCAAAATAGGAGTGGATGGGATGGTACATACCTTCAAGGCTAGGCTAGTGGCCAATGGTTATACCCAGAAACAATAAGTCGTCTATAAGGGGACTTTCTCGCCAGTAGCCATGCTAAAATCCATTTACATTCTTCTTTCTATTGCCACATATTATGACTATAAGATTTGACAAATGGATACCAAGACTGTATTTTTGAATGACAATCTTGATGAGAGTATCTATATGGTACAACAAGAGGGGTTCATAACCCAAGGTCATGAGCAAAACGTATGCATGTTGCAAAGGTCCATTTATGGACTTAAGCAATTATCTCGATCTTAGAACATAAGATTTGATACTACGATCAAGTCTTATAAATTTGAGTAGAATGTCGATGAGCCTTGTGTTTACAAGTGCATCATTGATGATAAGGTGGTTTTTCTCGTGTTGTACGTTGATGATATTTTACTCATTTGGAATGATGTAAAGATATTATCGGACGTGAAAATATGGCTAGCTAATCAATTTGAAATAAAAGATTTGGGAGATGTCAGTTATGTACTTGGGATCCAGATTATTCGGGATCGCAAAGGATGACTGGTAGCAATGTCTCAACTATCCTATATCGATAAGATTCTTGTGCGATTTGAAATGCAGAATTCCAAGAAAGGTAATTTATCTTTCAGACATTGAATTCATTTTTCTAAGGAACAGTCTCCTAAGACACCTCAATGAGTTAACGAAATGAGACATATCCATATGCCTCAGCGGTTGGAAGTCTTATATATGGTATGTTATGCACGAGACTAGACATCTGCTTTGCATTGGAAGTAGTCAGTTGGTTTTAGTCCGACCCAAGATTATATCATTGGGTGACGGTGAAACATATTCTCAAGTATCTTAAGAGAATGAGAGATTATATGCTTGTATATTCAAGTGAGGATATGATCCTCAAGGGATATACTGACTCTTATTTTCAGACGGATGTAGATTCTAGGAAATCAACATCTGGATCAGTGTTCACCTTAGGTGGTGGGGGCATTGTGTGGTGAAGCATAAAGTAATCTTTTGTTGTTGACTCCACCATGAAGGCTAAATATATAGCAGCTTGTGAAGCAACTAAGGAAACAGTATGGCTCCGTAAGTTCTTGGGAGATCTTGAAGTTGTTCCAGATATGGATAAACCACTCACACTTTATTACGATAATAGTGGTGTAGTGGCGAATTCCAAGGAACCAATAAGCTACAAGAGGGGAAAGCATATAGAGAGAAAATATCATCTCATCTAGGAGATTGTGTAGAGAGGAGACAATTCTGTCACACAGATTACATCCGAAGAGAACCTGGCTGATCCATTTATAAAGACCTTATCGGCTAATGTTTTTGAAAGGTCACCTTAAGGGGTTAGGATTACATGACATGTCCTATTTGCTCTACTTCAATTGCGAGATTGTTGGGATATATGCCCTAGAATTTCATGTATTGTAAACGAAATTATTTATTGAAATAATAGATGCATTATTCATTTATCAAAATTGTTTGATTTAAATTGCATATTGTAAATTATTTTGTTTACCCTTGATTACTGAAGTGCTTTCAGACTTAGTGTATGAGTGATACACAAGAGGATTTAAGTCTGAATTTAGTAATCTAAAACAGTCCATAGAGAGCAAGCAAAACGGGTACTTTATTTGTGGTTTATCTATAGTTACGGTCTATTCTATACTTGTATAACGACCTTGATCCAGGATCGTTCATGTAGTGACATGAAAGTGGAGGCACCTTATATGATGTGATCATATAGGACTGGACCTACATAGAAATGAATATCTTATAATATTCGTTAATTTAAGAAATTCATTTTATCTATTAGATGATCATATATTAATTGATTTTAATCCTGAGTGTACTACAAAAAACTCCTACATGGCAGACTATATCCTTTGATTTACTAAGGTGAGGTTGGTGTAGCAGTCCCTGCCAATAACTACATATTTTGGGGATATGGTTTGGTGTGTAGCTGGGAACATTTTACATAGACATTGAGTTCACTCATTCTTATGAGAAGTAGAAGAGTATCTCTCTTACGGGTTAATTCGATAGTTGAATAATTAGAGCGCTCAAGTTTTTCTATTGTGAATAGAAAGATTAATATTCATAATAGTTATAAATTGATTGTTCATTAGAGAATCAATAGTACTTAAGGTATAAAATAATTAGAGGGGTACAACAGACTTATGACTCGGCTCTAATTCTGAGATAATCGTGAATGGTCAATCCGTATGTAATGATTATATCGATATACAGCGAAGTTGTTCGGCTTATATTTTCCATCTACAATAAGGAGAGTTCAACTTCAATTTTTTAGTGGAATAACGCGAAGTTAATAATTCAAAATATTTGATTAAAGAGTTTAATTAATATTTCAAGATTATTGGAGCTCAGAACTGTATGTCGATTTGATCTCCGTGCTAGCTCGATTAACTGTAGCAAACCTAATATAATTGGATTGTCTAATTATATACTCACATATAAATTTATATATTATTAATGAGATTAATAATATAATTTGTCACAAATGAAAACTATATTAAATGTGTTTAATATAATGTTTTCTAGAATTATTTGATTATGAGATAATCAAATTGTGATGATGAGATAATCGAGTTAGTAATAATTATGAGATAATTATGACATCATAATTAAGGTAATTACGTCATTATTATGATAATGGTTTTTAAATTGTCTTGGAGACAAGACCATATGACTTGGCATACTCTCCAATAATTTATATATATTAGGTATGACCTAAATACCTAATTTGTTTGTCATTAATCGTTCACTTCTTATGCTTTGGTATGGACTCCACTTGAGTGTGTTTTCCATTACAAGATACCATTAATGGCTTAATGACAAGAGTAGTTGGCTTGATTTAAAGAATAAAATCCTAAATTGTTTCCACTCAATGAGAGAGATTGAAGGTGATCTGAACATATACAAAAGAGTTATGAGAGAGTAAGATCAAGCTATTTCTCAAAGTGTCAAGTGTTGAGAAGAGAAAGAAAAAGAGTGAGTTAGATCTTCATTTTCTTCGCAAACGCTTTCTAAAAGTCAAAACAATTTTTTGACAACATAAATCTCTAAAGAGTTTAGAGATTAATCTTTTTGAGTGAAGCCCACACCTTGATTTGTTGGTTTCGAGTCATAATTCCAAAGATCGGGTGGTTGATCCAAGCATCGAATCTCAAAGGAAACACATCCATATCGATGAGCAAATCCATTCACCAAGAGTTGGTGAAATTCGGTTTCAACAAATGGACCGATTGAAGGGGTTATGTACATGATGAAGATTTCTTGATTTTGTGTTATTTAAATTGCTTAGCCATGTCAGATGCATGGTTATGCATTGCCTTTGATTGAACTGCTCGTGAGGGATAAAAAACCACTTGGCCGAATGCATGAGTAAGAAGGGGATTTTTTTTTATTTCATTTGTGAAGTTTAATTGCTTAGTGATGATTAGTGAATTAATTGGGGGCGAATATAACTCGTATTGATGAAAACTACTCAAGGGTGAGTAAAAGTCCCTTATATTTGAATATAGGGGAAGGAAATGGGGACTTGATCTACTTGATTTTAATGTGTAAAAGATATTAGGAGTAATGATAAGTTATGATTTGATTACGAGAATGGTTGATTTCATTTAACTTAATTATGGAGGGAGGCATGGCTCAATGTAATTTAGAGGAATATGGTAAATGTTTCTTTTGATTTGTAAGGTCTGTGCATGAGCTAGGTGTCAATGTGAAAATGATGAAGTATGAATTAATATCTGAAGTGAAATTAGTTTTACGATGATTGTTATTTGCAAGTATCGTCTTAAGTATTTGAAAGAGTTTAAGGGGATGAATGTGTGGACATGGCTGAATGTTGAAGAGGAAACTGTAAGCTTGAGTTTTATATTTGGGTGTATTGAAAAGTACACTATATGATGTTAAGCACTTATAATATCATGTAATTAAGTATCCAAAATGAATATGTGTGCGATGATAAAGACTTGTTGTTATATCGTTTAGGGATATTATTTATATTATTGATATTATAAGCCATGATGATAAGTTAAAATTTTGATTATTATAAAAGAGGAAGTGAAAAGCATGTGTGTATGTGTATGTTGTGGTCAAGTGATATGGAATTAAGTTATGTGCAATATTTATGTTTTAAGCACAAGTCTCGTGAGCACGATTATATATTCCCGAGTATATGCACTAAGTATGAGATTTATGAACACGCTTTATAATCACGATTCACATGTATGCATTATGATTACAGGTTGTGTGTATGTTCCGTGTTATGAATCAATTACATGTTTAGTGTTTATATATTTACGATATAAACATAAAATTTATAGTTAGAATTATGGTTTTTTTTTTTCTAGATACAGGTTATGGTATTCCATTTATGTTACAATTTAATTTTATGTTTCCAAGTTTATGATTTTAGCTAATGTATTCAGTTGCTGTTTCTAAGACTATAGTTCTGTTATGCTACGCATCTCAGGTCCTCAAATTCATGATATAGGTTAGGAGTATGTTAGATTAGGTGCAAGCCATCATGGGTTTGGGTTGGTTAATGCCATGGGATGGGAGGTTTAGAATAAAGATGTATTCATTTTCATGATACAGATATATAAATATGTATATACACGCACATGTATATTAAGTAAGAATTATGTTATAAACATTTCTTTAATATGACTTAAGCCTGTCACGCCATGAGCTTGAGTTACAACGTCAGTAAAGTAGTTTAATTTAAACAGTCATGTCATGTATGTGCATTACACTTTCTTTTTTCATTTCATGTCCCATATTATATTCATGTCATATTTTCTTGCTTGTAATATATAAGATAGTCATAGGTCACTACTTCATGTTCATATCATGTCACGTCTTTAACGATTATAGTTTACATGCTAACTCACAAATTTTAGTTTCTGCACTACAAGAATTATGGCTTTTAGCGTCCAAATATTTAGCGTCGAAACAGTATTCGACGCTAAAACTCACTTTTAGCGTCGAATATCATTTTCGACACTATATGTCATATTTTTAGCGACGGAATAAAACTTCGACGCCGAATATTAATTTTTTAGCGTCGAAAAAAGTTTTCGACGCTAAAATCAGTACTTTAGCGTCGAATAATATTCGACGCTGAATAATTCTATTATTGCAATAATTTTTGGCGCCAAATATTACACTTTTAGCGTTAAAAAACAGAGTCGACGCCAAAAATATACTTTTAGCGTCGAATATATAGCGTCGCTAAAGGTTTATGAAGTTTCCACCGACAAATCCTTGATTCTTTAGCGTCTAAATTAAATTCGACGCTAATTGTTTGATATTTAGCGTCGACAAAACCGTTTCGACGCTAAAAACTGCAACAATTAGCGTCGAATTTGAATATTCGACGCTAAAGATAGATTAAAATACAGATTGCCACCAACCCTTCTCCCCCTCTGTTTTTTCTCTCATTCTCTTCATTTTCATCCTCTGAAATCTAAGAATTTCTCCTCTACAGCCTCACATCTCTCCTAAAAATTTTCAATAAAATTGTAATCAATTTCCGATAAGGTAATTCTTCTTTCATATTTCTTTATTATTTTCAATTTTTATGATTATATATGTTGTTTATATGTTGTTTGTTAGTGATTTATGATTCATATATGTAGAGTAAGTATATTAATTAATAAAATATAATTTTTTTGTAAACTATTTAATTTATCAACCAAATATATATATATATAATATATATATATATATATATATATATATATATATATATGCTTAAATAAAGTATTACTGAATTAGTAATGTTGATTACTGTAAAATGATATCTAATAATTATATTATTATATTTAGGTATTCTGCTGAAATGGATAGAAATTGGATGAGCTCTCTGGATAGATTGAGTGTTGAATATCGTAATGGAGTGTCTGAGTTTATGGAAGTCGCAAAGCAACACATTGATGCAGAAGGTCGTGTTCGTTGTCCATGTAAAAATTGTTTGAATATGAAAAGGAAGCGGTTAGATGAAGTTCATAATCATTTATACATGCCAGGAATATCACCAACTTACCGTACGTGGATTTATCACGGTGAGCAGTATCATTCTCAGTCACGGTTTTTTGATTTCGGCCAAGGGAGCAGTAGTTACAATCAACCTGCAAACGATGAGATCACCGATATTTTACATGACTTACAAGGTGCACAACTTGGTCATAGTGTTAGTGGTGACATGCCAGTGTTAAGTAGAAATGATCAAAATTTATTTAGTGAACTACTTGATGAGGCAAAAAAAATTCCATTCGAAGGTGCTGGAATGTCGATCTTGAATTTCGTTGTGAAATTATTACACATTAAAGTGATCAACAGAATGACCAATAAAAGTATCGATATGATGTTAGAGTTACTGGACCAAATGTTACCGGTTGGAAGCGAATTGCCTAAGTCGTACTACGAGGCAAAGAAAATGTTGGGTGATCTGGGAATGGGGTATGAATCCATTCATGCTTGTAAGTTTGATTGTGTATTATTTCGTGCCGAGTATGAATCACTTGAAAATTGTCCGATATGTGGTGAAAGTCGGTACAAATTCCATGGTATAGGGAAGAAAGTGCCTCAAAAGATATTGCGAGATTTCCCTTTAACGCCCAGGCTGCAGAGATTGTTCATGTCACGACACACAGCGACTGATATGATGTGGCATCATGAAAAGAGGATCGGTGCGGAGGGCATACTTAGACATCCTGCGGACGGAACTGAATGGAAGGAATTTGATGACATGTAACAATGTTTCGCTGAGGACCCCCGTAATGTCAGGTTAGGTCTTGCCTCGGATGGTTTTAACCCATTTGGGAATATGTACAACTCTTATAGCATCTGGCCCGTAATTGTCATTCCATATAACTTACCTTCATGGAAATGTATGAAGGATCCGTTCATGTTTATGTCATTGCTTATCCCTGGTCCACGTTCACCTGGTAAAGATATAAATATTTACTTGAGACCATTGATCGATGAGTTACAAACATTATGGAATGTGGGTGTGCATACCTATGATGCAGCTTCAGAGCAGTATTTTCAGATGCATACCGCATTATTATGGACCATTAATGATTTTCCAGCCTATGGTTCATTATCTGGATGGAGCACTAAGGGATACATGGCATGTCCAGTTTGTGCGGGTCATACACCTTCGCAACGATTACGGAATAAAATCGGATACACGGGGCACATGAGATTTCTTGAGTCGAGTCATCCTTGGCGGAGGAGTAAATTATTTAACGGGCAATATGAACCTTAGAGTAAGCCCAGTCGATTGTCTGCATTTGACATACTTTGCCAACATCAACATCTCAAAGACAACACACCAGGTAAACATCCTAATAATAGAGATAAAAATCGAAAACGGTTACCTGAAGAGTTGAATTGGACAGGAAAGAGTATTTTCTTTGAGTTAGAATATTGGGGGACTCTGAGTTTGCGACATAATTTGGATGTAATGCATATAGAGAAAAATATTTCTGAGAGTTTAGTGGGTACACTATTCAATATTCCGGGTAAGACAAAAGACACTGTAAATGCTAGATTGGACCTACAAGATCTTAGAATTCGCAGAGAATTGCATTTACAAGTCGCCTATCGAGGTTTTATTAATCCTCCTGCTAGTTATGCGCTCAATCAATCGGAGAGAAAATCATTCTGTGATTGGCTGAAAATGGTTAAATTCCCTGATAATTATGCATCCAATATTGGGCGTTGGGTCAGAGATGATACAATAACGGGATTAAAGAGTCACGATTGTCATGTGCTGCTCGAGATTCTCCTTCCTGTTGGCATTCGACCTTATCTCCCCCTGAATGTATGAGACGTCGTACTTGATCTATGTGGCTTCTTTAAACAATTATGTCAGAGGACATTAAGCACATCTGTTATTGACGACCTTGAGCGAGGAATCGTGATAATCCTATGCAAGCTGGAGCGAATTTTGCCACCGCTTTCTTTGATGTCATGGTACATCTGGCTGTGCATTTACCGGATGAAGCTAGAAAGGGAGGTCCTGTCCATTACATATGGTTGTATCCCATTGAGAGGTACTATATATATATATATATATATATATATATATATATATATATATATATATACAGTTTTATATAAGAAAATTTGTAACCGTTTTTATGTGCATATAATTTAGTCTTAATGCAAACTTGTTGTCATATCTGCAGAGCTTTGGGAGATTACAAACTGTTGGGGTTGGTGCTCAGAGCGCCAATCCGGGCCGTATTTATGTCTGATTCATGAATACGAACATCCCCTTATTCCATAATATTACTTATTTATGGTTGCACCTCTTGTTCTATATACGGATTCGATCTGATTACGATTAGATTGAACTAAATGTGGTTTAGTGATATGTATATATATACAAAGGCCCGATAATATATAATGCAGTACACAGTTACAAAGTTAGTTTGTAATTGACATTGGGAAGTGTCACTGCTATATGTATATTATCAAACAAAGTTCCTGGTCAAGATTTGCTAACACGGGTCGGTTAGTCAAATCTGTTGAGACCAGTACATGTCGTATATCGAGACTTGGTCCGATGGTTTATCCCAATGAACCATGAGTCTATGGAGACTCGTATAGACGTGTAGGTGTTTATAGTGGATAAACACTGAACGGCTAACCGAAGATTCTTAATGGATGGTACGCCAACGTCAATAAGAATCTTCTCGGGTTGAGTAGCATAGTGGTCCTTCGACTTGAGACACCACTGTGGATGTATGAGACATCCTCCACACTTAGATGGCAGTCACGTCACCGATCTATTTAGATCAGACCTCCGCCTGTTCGTTGGGTGTGGATCGATCCTCAGGATATCCTGTGTGTGTCAAGATAAGATCCGTCAGTTCTGTGTACAGAGCATAGGTAGTCCATATATTATTAGCAGTCTGTTAAATCTGTGGCCACAGTATACTTCGGAAGTAAGTTCTGAATGTTATTTAGAGATTGCTAATAGATACGTCGACGAGATAATACCTATAGAGATTTGACGTTCACTTCTATATCTCTGGGATTATCTGGATACCTGTGACGGAGGGATTATACGTATGCAATGACCTCGACCTGTATGATTCAGCTAGTTTATCCGTGATCGTCATAATCTACGGGTGGATATATTATGGATACGAAATTGGATTTCGTGACGGATATACCTGAATCTAGAGAGTCTCAATAATGAAACATACTCGTAGAGCACTAGAGCAACATTTATGAATAATGATGATTATTTATAAATCGTTTAATCGTTAAACGAAAAATACATGCGAACGGGCCGAACCGTCATTTCCTAATTAATGTGTATTTGTATTTAATATATGATATTATTAAATACACATTAATAAATAGTCAAATAAAGGTATTTGACATAAATCATCAATATATGTATTTGAGATATTTAAAGTAAATATAATACATATATTTGATATATTTGTATTTAAAATTAATTAATTATTTAATTGTTAAATGATTAATATAATTAAAATATAAATATATCACCAAATGATAAAGTTAGGAAATGATTATAAGTTGCAATTGTTGACTTATACATTAAAGGAAACGGTTGTCAAATTGATTTTGACTTCTTAAGATATTTGTTCAAAAATTGTTTGAAAATGAAAATATTTTTTTCCTTTTTTTTCTATTAATTTCGGCCATGACCTTAGAATATAAGAGTTATATTTCTCTTGGTTGCTTTTGTTGACTTTCTATTAATATCTTTAAAGTGTTTTTAGATATTTATTAAAGTTGATAAGATAAAATGTCAAATGAAATTGAAATTATTATTCTTGCATTTGGCTTGGCCAATTTCGGCCAAGGCTAAAAGTGTAGCAAGTTTTATAGTTTTCATTTCACTTTCATTTGATAACCTAATTCACTTTGACAAAAACTCCATTAATGGAAGCAAAGGAAGCTTGTGAGAAAGAAAGAAGAAATCAAAGAAAGCTTGGATTTTAGTGAGTTTTTCCATCTTGCTATTAGAAAGGAAATGTTCCTTAGGATCTAGGCTTTAACATATGATGTTCTTAGGTTATTTCTTTCTTTATTCCTTGTTTTTGTTGATGGAAGTTTTGGTGCAAGTGTAAAGCATGTATGATGAAGGAAGCTTATGGCTATTGTAGTAATAAGTGTTCTTTTATGGTTTTGGAAACCTTGTTGCTAATCTAGAGTTGTTGACCCACTCTTAGATGACCTAGATTTGATCTTGAGTTGTTTCATTGTGTTGAGACTTTGATTGGATGGAAGAAACATGATTGAAGTAGTTGATTTAACCAATTTGGTCTAATTTGTCCAATTTGAAGAAATTGAAAAATTAGGGTTCATGACCAATTCCAAATTTGGGGGTTTTCATATATGTTGAGAATTTGGGTGTGTATATGATGCATGCAAAGTTTCATGTTGATTGGATTTCATTTGGATGAGTTTTGAAGCATGAAATGACCAAATGGGCAATTTGTGCACCAAATGGTGCATTCGGCCTTAGGGTCAAAATTGGGGATTTTGATTGCTTTGGTGTTTTGATGTTTTGAACATGCTAAGTTCATCTTAGAAATGATTTAGAATCATTCAAAATTGATTGGATCAATTTCGGACTAAAATGGACAAAATACCATATAAGGGTAATTTTTGTAATTTCACTTGAATATGATTCATTTGAAATTTTGTTTCATAATTTGATTATTGGGCAATTAAATAAATGTGTTTATTTAATTAATCCAAGAAAATTTTTTGAAATCGGAAGATACGATCTTCCGCCGCTTCCGCTGCGTTACCGGATTCTGCCCCTAAAAACCCCAAAATACCATATTGGGGTTGGTGCTCAGAGCGCCAATCCGGACCGTATTTATGTCTGATTCATGAATACGAACATCCCCTTATTCCATAATATTACTTATTTATGGTTGCACCTCTTGTTCTTATATACGTATTCGATCTGATTACGATTAGATTAAACTAAATGTGGTTTAGTGATATGTATATATTAGACAAAGGCCCGATAATATATAATGCAGTACACAGTTACAAAGTTAGTTTGTAATTGACATTGGGAAGTGTCACTGCTATATGAATATTATCAAACATAGTTCCTGGTCAAGATTTGCTAACACGGGTCGGTTAGTCAAATCCGTTGAGACCAGTACATGTCGTATATCGAGACTTGGTCCGATGGTTTATCCCAATGAACCATGAGTCTATGGAGACTCGTATAGACGTGTAGGTGTTTATAGTGGATAAACACTGAACGGCTCACCGAAGATTCTTAATGGATGGTACGCCAACGTCAATAAGAATCTTCTCGGGTTGAGTAGCATAGTGGTCCTTCGACTTGAGATACCACTGTGGATGTATGAGACATCCTCCACACTTAGATGGCAGTCACGTCACCGATCTATTTAGATCAGACCTCCGCCTGTTCGTTGGGTGTGGATCGATCCTCAGGATATCCTGTGTGTGTCAAGATAGGATCCTTCAGTTCTGTGTACAGAGCATAGGTAGTCCATATACTATTGGCAGTCTGTTAAATCTGTGGCCACAGTATACATTGGAAGTAAGTTCCGAGTGTTATTTAGAGATTGCTAATAGATACGTCGACGAGATAATACCTATAGAGATTTGACGTTTACATCTATATCTCTGGGATTATCTGGATACCTGTGACGGATGGATTATACGTATGCAATGACCTCGACCTGTATGATTCAGCTAGTTTATCTGTGATCGTCATAATCTACGGGTGGATAGATTATGTACATGAAATTGGATTTCATGACGGATATACCTGAATCTAGAGAGTCTCAATAATGAAACATACTCGTAGAGCACTAGAGCAACAATTATGAATAATGATGATTATTTATAAATCGTTTAATCGTTAAACGAAAAATACATGCGAACGGGCCGAACCGTCATTTCCTAATTAATGTGTATTTGTATTTAATATATGATATTATTAAATACACATTAATAAATAGTCAAATAAAGGTATTGACATATATCATCAATATATGTATTTGAGACATTTAAAGTAAATATAATACATATATTTGATATATTTGTATTTAATTAATTATTTAATTATTTAATTGTTAAATGATTAATATAATTAAAATATAAATATATCACCAAATGATAAAGTTAGGAAATGATTATAAGTGTAAATGTTTGACTTTACATTAAAGGAAAAGGTTGTCAAATTGATTTTGACTTCTTAAGATATTTGTTCAAAATTGTTTGAAAAATAAAAATATCTTTTTCCTTTATTTCTTTATAATTTCGGCCAATACACTTTAATATATAAGAGATATATTTTTCTAAGTTGCATTTGTTGACTAAATTAAATATCTTTAAAGTTGTTTTAGATATTTAACCAAGTTGAACAAATGAAAGACAAATGAAGATGAAATTAATATTCTTGTAATTTGCCTTGCCAATTTCGGCCAAGGGCTTTTTCCAAGCTTGTATATATTGTTTTTCATTTCATTTGCTTTTAACCTAATTCACTTTAACCAAAAACTCCATTAAAGGAAGGCAAAGAATGCTAGAGAGAAAAGAAAGAAAAATCAAGAAAAGCTTGGAAAATAGTAAGTATTTCCAACCTTCCATTAGAGAGTAATTTGTTCCTCTTGTTGTGGGCAACATCTTGTGATGTTCTTGAGTTTTTCTATTCTTTATTATTTGTGTTTTTTATGGATAAATGTTTGGTGAAAGTGTAGAGCATGTATAATGGAGAAAGCTTGTGACTAGTGTAGTTATAAGTGTTCTTTTAAGGTTTTGGAAACCATGTTGCTAATCTAGAGTTGTTGACCCACTCTTAGATGACCTAGATTTGATCTTGAGTTGTTTCATTGTGTTGAGACTTTGATTGGATGGAAGAACATGATTGAAGTAATTGATTTAACCAATTTGGTCTAATTTGTCCAATTTGAAGAAATTGAAAAATTAGGGTTCATGACCAATTCCAAATTTGGGGGTTTTCATATATGTTGTGCATTTGGATGTTTATATGATGCATATAAATTTTCATGTTCATTGGATTACATCTTGATGTGTTTTGATGCATGAAATGACAAAGTACACAATTGGAGCCTAATGGAGGCATTCGGCCAATGAAGGAATTTTGGGGATTTATGTTGCCCTTGGTGTTTTGATGTTTTGAACATGCTAAGTTCATCTTAGAAATGATTTAGTATCATTCAAAATTGATTAGATCAATTTCGGACTAAAATGGACAAAATACCAAGTGTAAGGGCAATTCGGTAAATTCACTTAAATATGATTTATTGAATTTATTTTCATAATTTGATTATTGGAATATTAAATAAATATGTTTATTTAATTAATCCGAGAAAAAATTTTGAAATCGGAAGATATGATCTTCCGCCGCTTCCGCTGCGTTACCGGATTTAGCCGCTAAAAACCCCTTCAAAATGGTATCAGAGCAGTCTGATTCTAGGCCTCCATAAATGATTAGCTTATTTTATTCAATGTTTAATCATGTTTTCTTGACTTTATACATGCATGTTATAATCTAATTTGATTAGATTTAGGGTGTATGACACTTAATGGAATATCCCCGCTTAATATGGTTTAATAGTAACTAGTATTTGGAATACTTGTTTCTTGGTCCGTCTTGTCAATACGGTTTATAAATATCTTTTCGTTGACTACATCCGAGACCGTGCCTCTACTGTGAGGGTGTAGCTGATAGAATTTATTTATGCCGAATGTATATTAGATACTAGATAAATTCAAGCGAAAGCGGAATCCTGAACGTGCCCTAGCTGTCAGGGTTACGCAAGTAACTTGAGTTTATCATTGACAAGTTTAACCTTGGTACGTCTCCTTGTGGGCCTGCCTTCGCAGCGACAACGAGAAACGGCCAGGACCGGAACCTTGGAGTCACTAGTGAGTGATTGACAATTAGTTGTCTACCTGTGAATATACGTCGGCGAGACCGTGCCTCTGCTGTGAGTCGAAATATATTCATGGGGTCCTCTTCCCATTATGGAATTCGATTTAATTATTGAATTCTCGTCTTTCCGTTGGGGATTACGGTATTACGTAAAAATAGTGGGAGGCACTGCTAAGTTTAAAATATTCCAAAACTTAGGCAGTGTATGTTATTATGGAAATTACCGCTTGTTTGTTTCCTTTTTCTATTGTTTATATAAAATTAAACTTTTATTTACTGCACACATATTATGATATGTTATCTGACTAGACTCTTGGTTGCAGTTATTCTAGAATAGGTTCTAGATACTACTAGACTAGGATATTATTAGATTGGTCTAAACCATCGGGAACTGTTGTTCCGATTTTCTTGAAAAATAAATATGGTTAATGACTTAGTTTCTAAGTCATGATAGATAATCTAGATAGATATCCCTTTAGGATATAATACTTTAGAGATAATAGTTTCTTATGGAGTAAGAATTGACTTGAATTAGTTCATGTCTCGAGATTCTTAACTGGCATTTAGAAAGCCCTATTAGGTATTTGTTTATCTAGTAATGACGTTTCTAAGCTTTAATTACCTTTAGAGGTAATGTGTCTGACACAATTTGGTAATCAGTTATTTACAATTGTTGTGAATAGTTGAATGTAAATAGTAAAGCTAAAGAAAGGAGATGCGTATATTTGTGTATAGAAAATATTGATTTTCATAATACTACAACTATAGGTATTGGATACCAGATCTCCCGTCTAGTTATTTGAAATATTGGTTAACGATTGTTTTGATATTTGATATCGGAACTTGCGACTATTGGATAGTCACTTGTTCTTTATAAATAATTGTTACATATTTTATAATAACTAGTAGTGTCATTGATTTAGAGATAAACATTAAGAAAAATTATCCGGTAAAGTAAATAATTTAGAACGGTGCTTTATGAATTTAATCACTTAAGTATATGATGCTTATTCCGTATGGTAAAGGATGGTTTGATACTAGATCACACCACACATCCTTATCCATTTAATGAATATTGTATTCAGGAAAGTGATTAAGATCTCGTTTAACCAATGATTATCATTGGACCACCAAATTTATTTAACTGATACATTGGATGTATGTAGTTTTATAAATAATAATTGCTTAAGGTAGTTTTCTTTATTTCGTAACTTAGTTGATGAATTGTCATAACTTAGTTACGTGTTTCTGAAGGAACACATATTGAAAGTCTTGAAAGTATCAAGTACTTTCAATCCGTTCTGATGAAACGTAGATTGAACATTTTTGACTTGTTCAAATATATTCAATCTAAAGGTTTTAGAGAATTCTATCCTCAAAATTCATAACATGTCTTTGAACTGTTCAAAGATCTTTGATACGATCAAACGTATGAATTTAAAGCAATTAGTTCTAAGGTTATTTAGTGAATATGATTCATATTCAATATTATTCTTCCATGATTCCATCTGATGGAATTGAGTAGTGGGAGCAATCAGATCTTATATGATTTGGTTCGTTTGATATTGAATGTTACCGAATTAGTTTCAATACTCTTGGGGTTATACTCCAGTAACACTAATTCATCTCTTTAATTAATGTTCCATTATTTTCTACAGTTGCATATATGATATGTATAGGTAGAAAATTTGAATCTTGAAAAATTTGAGATTTCAATCTTTCTTTTATATAATAGTTTATAATGGAAATTACTTACACCTCGGAGGTATAAGTAAAAGTTATCGTTTATTCTGTTTAATAGAATATTGTATTCTATTTAATAGAATATCTTTCCTACGATTCTAAGTAATAAAATCGTTTTATTACTTGGTGTGTAACATCAAATGTTAACTATTGTAGAAAAGACTTGACTTATTGAAGTCAAATGTGAGAATGATAAATTATAAATGGAACTATGTAATTAATAAGATGAAACAACCCTTATAAATCTTCCGTACAAGTTTAATAGGATAAAAGAATCATTCACGAGTATTTGATACTTAATGGTTCCGTTGTTTTCTTACTGAAGAAAATTATCCTATAACTTATAATGGAAGCGATATTTGATATCGATTCTGGAAGTTCACCATTGAACCATAGATCTAAGATTGTTCATAGCTTACTACGATCAAGTTTTGAACTTGATTACGCTTTCATTATGAATTAGTTCATGATATGTGCTAATTGTTTGCGCAGCGAAAGCAATGTGAGCTTATTAAAGGTTTGACCTTTTACAGTATGACAGTGAGAAAAGTTATACTCAGCAATCTATTGTAGATTCTGAGAAAACTTATCTCTAAGATATTTAAGATATTTGTCAATGTGAGCTTATTAAAGGTTTGAACTTGACAGGTTGTCAAATTGATTTGACTTCTTAAGATATTTGTTCAAAATTGTTTGAAAATGAAATAGTTTTTTCCTTTATTTTTCTATTAATTTCGGCCATGACCTTAGAATATAAGAGTTTATATTTCTCTTGGTTGCTTTTGTTGACTTTCTATTAATATCTTAAAGTGTTTTTAGATTTTATTAAAGTTGATAAATAAAATGTCAAATGAAATGAAATTATTATTCTTGCATTTGGCTTGGCCAATTTCGGCCAAGGCTAAAAGTGTAGCAAGTATTTATAGTTTTCATTTCACTTTCATTTGATAACCTAATTCACTTTGACAAAAACTCCATTAATGGAAGCAAGGAAGCTTGTGAGAAAGAAAGAGAAATCAAAGAAAGCTTGGATTTTAGTGAGTTTTTTTCCAACTTGCTATTAGAAAGGAAAATGTTCCTTAGGATCTAGGCTTTACATATGATGTTCTTAGGTTATTTCTTTCTTTATTCCTTGTGTTTTTGTTGATGGAAGTTTTGGTGAAAGTGTAAAGCATGTATGATGAAGGAAGCTATGGCTATTGTAGTAATAAGTGTTCTTTTATGGTTTTGGAACCTTGTTGCTAATCTAGAGTTGTTGACCCACTCTTAGATGACCTAGATTTGATCTTGAGTTGTTTCATTGTTGAGACTTTGATTGGATGGAAGAAACATGATTGAAGTAGTTGATTTAACCAATTGGGTCTAATTGTCCAATTTGAAGAAATTGAAAAATTAGGGTTCATGACCAATTCCAAATTTGGGGGTTTTCATATATGTTGAGCATTTGGGTGTGTATATGATGCATGCAAAGTTTCATATTGATTGGATTTCATTTGGATGAGTTTTGAAGCATGAAATGACCAAATGGTCAATTTGTGCACCAAATGGTGCATTCGGCCTTAGGGTCAAAAAGGGGATTTTGGTTGCTTTGGTGTTTTGATGTTTTGAACATGCTAAGTTCATCTTAGAAATGATTTAGAATCATTCAAATTGATTGGATCAATTTCGGACTAAAATGGACAAAAACCATATAAGGGTAATTGGTAATTTCACTTGAATATGATTCATTTGAAATTTTGTTTCATAATTTGATTATTGGGCAATTAAATAAATATTTTTATTTAATTAATCCAAGAAAAATTTTGAAATCGGAAGATATGATCTTCCGCCGCTTCCGCTGCGTTACCGGATTCTGCCCCTAAAAACCCTACACAAACAATATGTGAAAAATAAGGCACGCCCTGACGGTTCAATAGCTGAAGCTGTTATAATAAGTGAAGCAATAACATTTTGTTCGATGTACATGCAGAATATTGAAACTCATTTTAATCGTCGGCTACGAAACTATGATGGAGATGCAAGTAATAACCAAGAGATCACAGTGTTCCGTCAAAATTACAGACCATTTGGGGCTGTAGGTGTCAAATTACTAACCCTTCAGGAAGTTCAACGTGCGCATTGGTTTATATTGAGTAATTGTGATGAAGTGCAACCGTATTTAACGTAAGTTTTTCTGGTGCATCATTACTGTATTTTTGCCATACATTAACCGTGATAATTTATTGTAGGCAACATCTAACAATGCTACAATATGATGGTGACCATAATGTTGATGAAACCCACAAAAAAGAATTTCCTAAATGGTTTGAGACAACTGTAAGTTAGAATATTTTATATTTATTTTGATCATAACATTAGACATTTCAGTTTGTTATATTAACACATAAATTTCATTGTCAGATTAACAATCAAGTGCAAAATGGTCAATTGGACTCGCAATCCTCGTTGGTTTCTTTGGCTTATGGGCCTCAAAAGCAGGCTTATGAGTACAGTGGATGTATTGTCAACGGAGTTAGATTTCATACCGAACAGCGAGATGTTACTCATGTGACTCAAAATTCTGGAATTGTAGTCCAATGAGAACACGGCTCAGATGTAATTGACTTCTACGGCGTATTACAATCAGTCATTGAGTTGATATATCGACCCAGACGACATACTGTGCTATTCCAATGTAAGGTGTTTGACACAAATGCCAGAAAGAGGAGAATTCAAGTTAGTAATCATCTCACGTCAATTAATGTTCAATGTTGTTGGTACAAGAATGATCCATACATTTTTTGTACGCAAGCACGTTCAGTGATATATATACCTGATCCTAAGTTAGGAACTGGATGGATGGTGGTAGAAAAGTTACAACATAGGGCCATTTGGGATATGCAGGAGAAAGATAGAGTTGACATATCAGATGAAACACAAGAAGTCTCTGGCAATTTTGAAGTTCCTGAACAGATATTTTTTGGACCAACTGTCAACGTTCCTGAAAATATCACATTAACTCGAGCTAGTACAGACGTTGAGCTAATTCCTCATTCTGAAGTGAGCGTTGAAGTAGCAAGTGAAGAACAATTGACACTGAAGATGACTTCGATTCCAGTCACGAATCCTCAAATACCGACGATAATAGTGATTAATTATGAAGTTACAGTATTTTGTGATTGATGAATAATTTTATGGATTATAATGTATGGTTGTTGATTTTAATTACTCTTTAGATATGGTTGAAATATTAACGTAATGATTAATAGTATAACTATGATATATTTGTTTTTAATTATTATTTTTAATGGTAGACATTTAGCGTCGACACACAATAGTCGACGCTAAATGAAGACATTTAGCGTCGACTATTCTTCGACGCTAAATGAAAGACATTTAGCGTCGACTATTCTTCGACGGTAAATGTCTTTCATTTAGCGTCGAAGAATAATCGACGCTAAATGTCTTACATTTAGCGTCGATTATTGTGTGTCGACGCTAAATAAAAATTAAATTTCCCGGAAAAATAACCCTAAATTTTTAATAAACCGCCCGTTTTTTTGGCGTTGAAATTGTCGACGCTAAAATCAAATTAATTCGATGCTAATTGTAAATTTAGCGTCGAATTGTATGTTTCGACGCTAAATATGAAAATTAAATTTCCCGGAAAAATAACCCTAAATTTTAATGAACAGCCTACTTATTGGCGTCGAAGTATTCGACGCTAAAAGTAAAAAAATTCGACGCTAAATGTCGTTTAAGTCCCTAAAACCAGAGATCTCTTCTTCTCGGCTCAAACGAGTAAAATTCGCCCAAGACACTCTCTTCTTCTGCATTCTCGGCTTCTAGACATCGCAAGCAATGAATTTAAGGTAAGTCTAACTTTTTGATTTTAATTTGATGATGATGATGATGATGGTGATGGTTGTCAATATGATTTATGGTTGTTGATGATGATGATTGTTGAAGTTGATGATGATGATTGTTGAAGTTGATGATGAATTTGCATGATATGATTTATGGTTGTTGATGTATGATGATGAATTTGTATGATGATGATTGTTAAAAGAGTGGAATCATTGATGATGATGATGATGATTGTTGATTTAAATTTGTTGATGAGGATGAATTTGATGAAATTGAGGATGAGATTGTTGATATTGAGGATGAATTTGATGATTTTGAGATGATGATGATGTATTTGCGCCCAGAACAGCAGCAAATGCTGCTGTTCTGGGCGCAAATATGTATATGTATGTTCTGGGCATGAATTTTTGTTATGGTTATGCGTGTGCATGAGAAGTCGTGTGATGAGTTTGGTGTGTCGTGATATGTATGTATTATTTGATTGTGTGGCTTGTGATGTATGAGTTGTTAAATGTGCTTCGTGGTTGGTTGTATTTTTGATTGTGTGTGTGACTGTGTGTATGTACGTGTATGATGGAACTCGTAGATTATATGGATAATGAATGCATATGTGAAATGAATAAATGAATGAATGAATGAATTTGAAAACGAAAGTGAGCATTCGATGTTATAAGCGCTTTTGTTAAGTTGTATTGACTTGTATGGATATGTATGTATATGTATAAGAACTTTGAAATTTGATGACGCTAATGCGACGGGTTTTTGCAGATGGCATCGGGCAATCGCAAACGGGCTACCGCGACTCCATCTACATCATCTAGCACAACTGGCCCTGGTGATATGTATGTATATGTATAAGAACTTTGGAATTTGATGACGCTAATGCGACAGGTTTTTGCAGATGGCACCGGGCAATCGCAAACGGGCTACCGCGACTCCATCTACATCAGCAATGGCAACTGGCCCTGGTGATTTCTCTGCTAGCACAGGTGAGTCAAGTACAGTGAAGGGTCGAGGACGCACCCGTGGCCTGGGGTTGGCTAAGTACGTTAAGGCTCACGGCCGTATCCGGATAGAGATATCAGATGATGGACACACTCAAGTCGGACAACATAATTCAGCGTTTAATACAGCCATAGGAGCTACAGCTCGATATGAAGCTCCCTAAAACTACGTATCTTGGAGAAAGATACCGTGGGAGACGAAAATGAACCAGCTATTCCCTTTGCTACTTATAAGTTTTCGATATTGTTTGTTATTTAACATTTTTATTTTATACTTATTTTTACTCGAATTTTCATGTAGGAATGGTTCGACTTCGATCTGACCTAAGTGAATGTCCAGCAATATATTGACTACCACATGGGGAAAAGTTATAAAGATTATAGAACTAAAGTCCTGAAACCAATATTCGACGAACATGGACCTTCAAATGCTCCACAACACAAGCCTGATTTTATAGAGGAACAAGATTGGACATTCTTATGTGAGATTTGGTCTAGCAAAAAACACGAGGTAAATTTTGAAATAAACATAAATTTATAATTGTCTTTGTTTTCGGTACTTACAGTGTTGGTAAATACAGGATAAATGTCACGCAAATGCGGAAAATCGAAGTCACTTGCGTTTTAACCACCGTGGAGGTTCGAAGCCATTTATCCAACATCGTGCAGAACATTCTGAGGTAAATATATCCTAACGTAAAATTTAACAGTTAATTGTTTTTACTAATCTGGAATAATATTGAATTTATTTTATGTTTATAACAGAGTAACACAAGTGAGGTGCAATCATTTCCAGATTTTTTCCGTGTGACGCATTACAATGAGAGGAACAGATGGATAAATGAAGAAGCCGAACGCTGCTATGTAAGTTTCAGTTTTTAAAATAAAATAATTAATATTATATATGTTAATTTTTTTTCTTAAATTCTAATATTAACTTATTTTTTGAAACAGAACGAAATGATGGAACTCCAACATCAAACTCAGGAGACAGGGTCCGACCCCATACCAGATGAGCAGCTGTCGGAATTGGTTTTCAAGAATCAGACAGTTTACAGCGTTGGTCTTGGCACTCGTAAGAAGCCAACGTCATCTGCACGCAATAGTGGTAATTCGGACAATGTCTCTATTCGAGACGAGTTAGTCACCACCAAAGACGAGCTGCAGCAGACTAAGGAGAAGCTACAACAGGTCACGGTGGACCACGAGAAGAAGATGATGGACCACGAGAAGAAGATGGAGCAGTTGGAACAGCAACTGCTGGCTTTCCGTCAGATGTTTGAGGCCTCAATAGGTCATGGTGCATCGGGCTCGAGCGTCCCCCCATCACAGTAGCAATTAATTTTATATTTGGTTTTGTATAAACATTTTGAACAAATAGATTTAATATAATATTTCTTTTTTCTAAAACAAATTTCAATATAATATTTCGTCATTTTATTATTAATTACATTTTTTTTTCAACTAAATTAAATATTTTAGACCAAAAAATAAGTAAATTACTAATTTTTTAAAAAATAAATTTTTTACTTTTAGCGTCGAATATTTCGACGCTAATAATATAAAAAATGGCCGCTGTAAGCGTACATATAATACTTTTTTAATATACGTTAGCGTCGACAAGTTTCGTCGCAAAAATTCAAACTTTTAGCGTCAAATATTTCGACGGTAATAGTAAAAAAATGGTCGATGTAAGCTTACATATAATACTTTTTTAATATACTTTAGCGTTGACAATTTTCGACGCTAAAAGTTTGAATTTTTTAGTCGAATTATTCCGTCGCGAAATATAAAATATAGCGTCGGACAATTTACTTTTAGCGTCAAAAAAATTTGGACGCCAAATACTGTTTTTTAGCGTCGCATTTAATTATTTCGACGCTAAAAGTGATTTTCGTCGTCCATTTTTTGCGTCTAATTTTTTCGACGCTAATATTTTTTGCGTCGAAACCGTCTCTTATGGCGTCGAAATAATTCGACGCTAAATGGTCTAATTCTTGTAGTGGTGTTTGCATGTTATAGTTCTTAGATGTATTTTAGATTTCGAGCCATATGCCAAGTATTAAGATCATACCATATTGTTAGACTGTATTATTATTTTCATGTTCACTGTGCAATTTACGTTTTCATTTTTAAGTTTACTGGTCATGTTTTCCGTTCATGTATCATGTTTACATATTTTCATTTGATGTCAACACAAATTTCTAATTACCATGCCATGGTAACATTTTTAACTAAATGTGTTCTTATTATATTTTTTTTCCAATCATATCAGATTAATTTTTTTTTTTTAGAAAATGATTTATAAGATTGAGAGAGTAAAATATTTTTATCATTATCGAGTTGTCCCCTCAAATTAGCGAGCGCATGATCGCTAATGTTGCCTCATGGGGTACTGATAACCACCATAGGTTTTTTATGTTCATGTGCACGTTTCCCTACTTACGAGGTGCCAGGTCCTGCTAAGTAGGTGTACGCCCCCAGGTCACGATACTGATGTGGGTTTTTCATGTTTCAGAACATGTGAAAGCATACATGAGGCCAAATACCCAATCATGGTACGTATGGCGATGCGGGAGAGATGTCCCAATTTCGATCATTGCATATGTATTTTTCAGCCCATGACTATTGTTTTACGAAATTCAGTTTTATAGACATGTATGTAATTTTCATAATATATTTATGTTCTTTCATTTCAAGTTATGTTTCGAACTTACGATTAAGTTTTACAATTTATAAAAATTATTTTCATGTCTATGATTTCTAGACACAATAAGTTTTCATTCATGTTTTTCAATTTAAATTTCAGATTATGTTTTCATAGTCAAGTTTTCAGTTCATAATATAATGTTTAGAAACAGCTTTAAGTTTACGTTTTGCAATTTTCATGTCCAGTTACGATTTCTAAGTTATGGTTTCATAATCATGACATGTTTTCCATAGTCAGTTGTTTGCATTACTATGTTTCAATTTTTAGATATGTCATAAATTTTGATTCATAATACGGTCTCAATTATTTTTTCACATACGATTCATAATACAGGTTTGTTGTAAAACTTTCCAGTTGTATATATGTATAAAAATTCATTTTCATGTTCACTTACATTTTTCTTTTAGCATTTACTTACTAAGTCGTTGCACGACTTACGCTTTTCAGTTTCAGAATTTGCAGGTATATCATTTATGCATACATAGGATGTGCTTGGGGATGGTGGACATCAGCTGCTGCAGTCAGTAGGGGAGAGCGTTAGGGTTCTTATGTAAAATACATGTCTTAGTTTAAATGATTAAAATTTATTATTGATGTAATATATGTTATAGAAATTATGAACTAATTTATGGTATAGGAAATTTAATTCAAACATATAAGTCAATGGTATGTATGTATGGACCATGTATCATTTACAACAGATTAGATAAGCTTAAGTTACGTGTAACCAGATGATACACGTAGTAGCAAAATCATAATATCTAAACATAGTAGGCATGCAAATTATAAGGAAGAGAAAATGATTATTTATGTATGACTGTGTGCGTAGCCGAAGTTCAGGTCAAGAATATATTATCTCATGTCTTATAAGTGCATGTCACGAGGCTCAGGGAGACAACGATGTTGTCTCTTACCGATCGCGTCTTGGGAAACTGGGGCGTGACACAAGAGCATAGAAGAGTTATGGTTGAAGCATTTGGGAGAATAATTGTGCCAGTTTATACAAATCCAACCGTAATCGTTCGATCTATTCGGGAGGAAAGTAAGCAAGTCATAACCTTCTCATAGTAATAGTTTCCAATAGAGGGATGAAATCATAACCGGCAATGTTCATAAAGACCAAAGATATTGGGCAAAAGAACCTCTTGCATGATTGTAGACGACGGGTCCTCCGTTAATATTTACCCATTGAAGATATTGCCCTGGCTAGGCATCCGATTGGAGGAACTGATCCACTCCGACATGACCAAAAAAGATTACGATGATAGTACACGAGAAGTGGAACGCACTTTTGCAGCCATGGTCAAGGTAGGCCCAGTAGAGGACGAGGTAGAATTCATGTGCTGAACATCCCACCCAGTTTTTCTTTACTCCTAGGAAGGCCATGGTTCCATAAGCTTGGAGGGGTACCATCAACATTTTACCATGTAATTAAGTTCCCGTATGAAGGGGAAATCATCATTATTGGGGCTGAAGCGGGAAACATTGTGGCCACCCTGGAGGTCCAGCCTTTTACGAGATTTCAAGTCACAACGATCTTTGAAAAATAGGTAGATCCTAAGGTGTTTAGGGTCATGAAGAAGATTAAATACAAGCCTAATACCATACTAGGGGCACGAGACCAAGGCATAAGCTCACTACTCGACTTCAACTGGCAGACTAGCAAGAAAGGACTGAGGGTACCACTCAGATGTAGAAGAGACAAGACCCACGAAGGAGGGATCAAACTGATAGATTCTTTGTAAAGACCAAGTACCAAAGAGCTCTGGAGTCGTACGAAGTCATTACTAATAAGAAGGCTATGAAAACACATATGTACTAGAATGTTTCAATTATAACCTTGCATTTGAGAATAATTAGATGAATGTTTTTGCTTACTTGTATGATTCTTTTTCTTTTAGCACGCATCACAACATGCATGATATGAGCATATTTGATATTAATTCAACTAAAACAGAGGCATTTAATCTTGGTTTATTCAAAAATCCTAAGAATGTATTAATTCTAATTGAGGTTACCCTGAAGAGAGAAAAGAGCTAGAAATATTATTGAAAAATATGAAAAAGTATGATCCTATCAAGACATGCCCAGAGATGACATAAGCATAGCACTACACATGATACCAATATATCGGAACATGAGACCCATAAAGTAGAAACTTCAAAGAATGAGGCCAGAATGGGCAGAGAAAATCAAAAAGATGTGAAAAACACAAATAGATGTGGGGTTCCTGGAAGTAGTTAAGTACCTGGAATGGGTGTCTAACATCATACTGGTCCTGAAGAAGGATGGAAAGGTAAGAATGTGTGTGGACTATTGAAACCTCAACAAGGTCTGCCCAAATGATGACTTTCCCTTTCCATACAAAGACATTTTGGTGGACAGTACAGCCTTGTCAGCTATGTACTCTTTTGCAAATGCAGTTTTCGAGTACAATCATATATTCATGTTAGAAAAAGATAAACATAAGATGACCTTCTGTAGGGGTTTTAGGGGCATAATCCGGTAACGCAGCGGAAGCGGCGGAAGATCGTATCTTCCGATTTCAAAACTTTTTCTCGGATTAATTAAATAAACATATTTATTTAATTATCCAATAATCAAATTATGAATAAAATTCAAATAAATCATATTTAAGTGAATTTACCAAATTACCCTTACTTTAGTGTCCATTTTAGTCCGAAATTGATCTAATCAATTTTGAATGATTCTAAATCATTTCTAAGATGAACTTAGCATGTTCAAAACATCAAAACACCAAAAGCACCAAAAATCCCAAATTTTTTAATCTTGGCCGAATGCACCTCCAAGGTGCCATTGTGTGCACTTTGTCATTTCATGCATCAAAACACATCAAGATGTAATCCAATGAACATGAAACTTTATATGCATCATATACACATCCAAATACACAACATATATGAAAACCCCCAAATTTGGAATTGGTCATGAACCCTAATTTTTCAATTTCTTCAAATTGGACAAATTAGACCAAATTGGTAAAATCAACTACTTCAATCATGTTTCTTCCATCCAATCAAAGTCTCAACACAATGAAACAACTCAAGATCAAATCTAGGTCATCTAAGAGTGGGTCAACAACTCTAGATTAGCAACATGGTTTCCAAAACCTTAAAAGAAAGCTTATAACTACAATAGTCACAACCTTCCTTCATCATACATGCACAACACTTCCATCAAAACTTCCATCAACAAAAACACAAGGAATAAAGAAAGAAATAACCTAAGAACATCATATGTTAAAGCCTAGATCCTAAGGAACATTTTCCTTTCTAATAGCAAGTTGGAAAAACTCACTAAAATCCAAGTTTTCTTTGATTTCTTCTTTCTTTCTCACAAGCTTCCTTTGCTTCCATTAATGGAGTTTTTTCTTTTAAAGTGTATTAGGTTAAGAAGAATGAAATGAAAAAATAATATATACTTGTATCAAAATGGCCTTGGCCGAAATTCACTAAAGGAAATACAAGTTTTGTAATTTCAATTTCATTTCATCTTACATTTGGTCAACTTGCATAAATATCCTAAAAACACTTTATTAGATATTTAATTAAGTCAACAAATGCAACTAAGAATAATATAACTCTTATATTTAAGTGTATGGCCGAAATTATGAAGAAATAAAGAAAAAAGATATTTTTATTTTTCAAACAATTTTGAACAAATATCTTAAGAAGTCAAAATCATTTGATAAACCTTTTCCTTTAATGTAAAGTCAAACATTTACACTTATAATCATTTCCTAACTTTATCATTTGGTGATATATTTATATTTTAATTATTAATCATTTAACAATTAAATAATTAAATAATTAATTAAATACAAATATATCAAATATATGTATTATATTTACTTTAAATATCTCAAATACATATATTGATGATATATGTCAAATACCTTTATTTGACTGTTTATTAATGTGTATTTAATAATATCATATATTAAATACAAATACACATTAATTAGGAAATGACGGTTCGGCCCGTTCGCATGTATTTTTCGTTTAACGATTAAACGATTTATAAATAATCATCATTATTCATAAATGTTGCTCTAGTGCTCTACGAGTATGTTTCATTATTGAGACTCTCTAGATTCAGGTATATCCGTCATGAAATCCAATTTCATGTACATAATCTATCCACCCGTAGATTATGACGATCACGGATAAACTAGCTGAATCATACAGGTCGAGGTCATTGCATACGTATAATCCCTCCGTCACAGGTATCCAGATAATCCCAGAGATATAGATGTAAACGTCAAATCTCTATAGGTATTATCTCGTCGACATATCTATTAGCAATCTCTAAATAACACTCGGAACTTACTTCCGATGTATACTGTGGCCACAGATTTAACAGACTGCTAAATATATATGGACAACCTATGCTCTGTACACATAACTGACGGATCCTATCTTGACACACACAGGATATCCTGAGGATCGATCCACACCCAATGAACAGGCGAAGGTTTGATCTAAATAGATCGGTGACGTGACTGCCATCTAAGTGTGGAGGATGTCTCATACATCCACAGTGGTGTCTCAAGTCGAAGGACCACTATGCTACTCAACCCGAGAAGATTCTTATTGACGTTGGCGTACCATCCATTAAGAATCTTCGGTGAGCCGTTCAGTGTTTATCCACTATAAACACCTAAACATCTATACGAGTCTCCCTAGACTCATGGTTCATTGGGATAAACCATCGGACCAAGTCTCGATATACGACATGTACTGGTCTCAACGGATTTGACTAACCGACCCGTGTTAGCAAATCTTGACCAGGAACTATGTTTGATAATATACATATAGCAGTGACACTTCCAAATGTCAATTACAAACTAACTTTGTAACTGTGTACTGCATTATATATTATCGGGCCTTTGTCTAATATATAAATATCACTAAACCATATTTAGTTTCAATCTAATCGTAATCAGATCGAATATGTATATAAGAACAAGAGGTGCAACCATAAATAAGTAATATTATGGAATAAGGGGATGTTTGTATTCATGAATCAGACATAAATACGGCCCGGATTGGCGTTCTGAGCACCAACCCCAGCACCTTCATCATAGATGATGGACATATTGCTATAAGATGATGCCTTCATATTAAAGAATGCATGGGCTACCTATTAGTGGATAGTTACCACCATATTTCATGACTTAATGCATACAGAGGTTGAAGTATATGTCAACGTCATGATGGTCATGTTTGAAACAAGAGAGGAACACCTTGTTGTTGGGGCAGTTGTGGAACCCATATGGTCGGATCAGTGCCCCGCGTAACGGAAGTGGGTCTAACCCATGGATATCAAGTATAAATGTATTTTAAAATAATTATATGCAAAAATACATTCTGATATGAGTCCGTAGGAAAAATCGGTGACCCAATCGGAGTTTGGAAGCTTCAGAACGGAGAAAAACAAGTTTAGTATGAATCATGTATGACAGTCGCGACGTAAGTCTTGGGTGTCACGACGCCACCCATAATGCCAAGAGCATGCTGAACGTGAGCAACGACACGTCACGACATGGAAGAGTTTGTGTCGCGATGCAGATCAGACAGTGAGTGATTTTTCATTTCAAAACATTACTAAACACTTCAAATTTTCTCCTAATACTTCAAATACACATAAAATCAAATTTTAACTTCATAACCACCATCAACACATGTTTTACAACTAGCATACATGTATTCTAAATACTTATATGCATTTGTTTGAATCTAATCACGAACCATTTTAGAATCCCAATTAGAAATGTCTCATGATCAATTCTAGTTCACCTAAAGGTGGTCAAGTGAATCTAGAATGGTAGCCTTAGCTTTAAGCTTTAATCTAGAGTTCCAAAATCTTATTAATTTTTCCATGTCCAACATGAACATCTTTGACCTAATACATAAGCATGATGTGTTTATACTTCTAAAGTATCCTAACACAATTGATTAGCCTTATTTGAACATTAAGTTATGTGGTCATGCATCTAATACATAAATAAATATATCTTAGGAGAAGATCAAACATTACCTAGTAAGCTTGATGCAAGATCCAATCTACTTCTCCTTTGTTGAAATTATTGGAGAACCTCCAAGGTGTGCAAGCTTGACTTCAATATCCGACCTTGATTTCCAATACTAACAAGCTTCACTTCAAGATCAAATCTTGATTTCTCCTAAATGAAATATTTTAGAGACCTCACAAGATTCTCTAAACGCTTCTCTAACTTAGGCTAATTTCTTAAGAATTACTTGTGTATAGCTTACCCTTTTGCTTATGCTTATACTAGTTCTTGTACTTGTAATTAAAACCTTCCTTAAGCTTTCTATTTATAGCAAAACTTAGGCAATTTTTAATTAATAAAAGTTGTAATCAACTTTTAAGTGGCTTAATCCAATTTGTCCAAATATGTATAATTAGGTGTGACTAATCTCCATTGTCTCCCACTTTGATTTAATCCAATTAAATCAAGCCAATGATTAGGAAATAGATTAGTTAAATGTTTTCCACTTTGATTTAATCCAATTAAATCAAGCGAAAACCACCTATTATTACATACTTACAATTACCCTAATATCTTCAAATGGTAGAGATAATTATGATTTTACAATTAAGCCCTTGTGTAATTATTAAATTAATCCAATTAGGTCATAGTAAATAATCAATGTTATCCAATAACACTTGATTATCTTAGTTGATAATTATAATATCGAATATTATTTTTATAAAAAATAATCGGCTGCCCAAGTGCTCAACGAGTACACTTCATATTGGGACTCTCTAAGTTCAGACACGTTCGTCATATAAGCCTAGCTAATATGTACGTTATTCAGCCACCTCTGAATTCACAAAGAATATGAACGACCTTTCTGAACTATACAAGTCGAGGTCATCACATATGTTTAACAATCCCTCCATCGTAGGCTATCCGAGTTGTGCCTAGGAAACATAGAATACACCGTCAAGTTTCCAAGGCGCACATCTCATGTCGACATGTCTACAGTTCTTTACAACTGATGCGATCCACCAAGTGTGATCGGTTTTGGCCAAAGTCTTTAAGAATCATGACTTTACTTATATGGATACCTAAATCCCTTATGGTACACATACGGGTCGACGGATCCTATCTTGCTTCGCACTTGATTATTGAGTGCATCGGTCCACACCCAACGAACATCAAGTGGCCAGACTATGAAAGGTTTCTAACATACATGGTATCAAAGTGTGAAGGATCTCACACAAAATCACAACTATCCTATAGTCAAAGGATTACATATGCTACTCGACTCGAGGACATTCGTATTGATGGTGGTGTGTACTTCCAACTATTAGGAATCACCTATGAGTCATTCAGTATTCGCTTCAACAAATACTCACATGTCTATATGAGTTTCCAAAACTCTTGGTACATCGGGTTAAACCATTGGAACTCCAATTTCAATATATGACATGTGATAGTCTTCTAGGTTATAGGAATTCCACCGTATTTGCTAGTCCTGAGCAAAAGATGAAAATAAAAACTAAATTTAAATTAACAAATAAAAATTACTGAATTAACTAAGCCACTTTCGTAGGGATCACGATTGCATTTAGCGTATGCAACAAGCCTTTAAACCCTTAGGTGGCCCCAGTGGATGAGTTATAGTCTCGTGAGGGCTTACAGCGACGATACCCACAAACGTCTTTCACACACATGCAATCATGCAAAAATATAAAAATAACAAAAGTATAGTCCCGATAGTTGCACATAAAATTATCCTCAAGGAAAGCTTATAAATGAAATAAGAGAACCTTGAAAGTACGCAATGCAACTAAAATCCAAATTCTTGAATAAATTATCTAAGCTAGACTCACAGTGTGTGTGTGTAAAGGTTCATTCACAGCTTGATTCATAAGTAAGCCAACTTAATGATTTAAAAAAAAAATTGAGATCGATGTGTCCAACCAACCTAGATATCTTAATTATGCTATGTAATTGTCTTATTTTCTGCTCAGTATGGTATGATTTTTCTTTTTGCCTTTCTTGTCTCTTTTTACTTCTCTTTTTTGCACTTTTTTTTCCAACTCACCTACCCTTTAAGGTAGCATTTCTCCTCATGGTGGTCCTAATACTCGCCTATGGGTAGCTTCACGCTTATCGATTATAGGTGGTCTATTTTCTTTCTTTAGAGACTTTTTTCTTTTATTTCTATCCATACCATACATCATAACACTAGCAAATCAAGATAGATATCTAAGCAAACAGTCATTCATCGACGTGCAATTTCTTCAACTACCTTGTCAACTACTTAAGTTTTCACTGCTAAAAACCTATAATTGAGTGCTTACGAGTCTGACATAGATCAACTACTCAATGCATCAGATAAAAGTAAATTGGGCACTTATCGTTTCTAAAATTTCACCCATAAACAAACAGTATCATCATAGGATTTATGCTTTACTATCAAAGACTAAAAACGAGAATTAATTTTTTTTTCAATTTTTTCAAAAAATAAATAAATAGGAGGAATACATGCACACACCCCCAAACTTAAAACTTGTATTGTCCTCAATGAAAGATAATTATAAAGAAAAAAAAAAGATTAAGGAACAACACTACCGTGCATGGAGTTGATCAGGCTCCTGCTGGTCAGAGTTTGGTTGCGCGGGCTTTTTGTGTCTCATGCTACCTACATAAATAGCATGCAAAACGAATAAATAAACAGTAGCACACAATAAAAAAAAATTAAAAACAAATAAATGCAATGGTTGCCTCCCCGCTAGCGCTAAGTTTAACGTCTTTAACCAGACGCAACCACCCAAATGGTGGTCACAGTAGCCTCTTCTTTTGTATTTACTGGCTGTTTTGACATGAAAAATATAACTTGGTAGCTGTGGCAGTTTATCCAAATACCCCCTTACTGCTGCTTGGTCATGGAGGAAGTAATCTGCCCAATTTGTGTTTCTAAGGACTTCATTATTGCCCCGATATTTTCCATGTGTGTCTCAATATTGTCCAGTCTGGACTCATTCTTCTCAAATCTTGCTGAAGTATTAGCAACAAACGTGCTCATGAAATCTTCCAAGGAATATTTATGCTAAGCTCTTTGATAATCAAAACCCGATGAAGGCTGCTCGACATTCTCTGTATTAGCATATGACAGGTTTGGATGATAACGGTTAGGCATAGGATTTCCTCTATAGGTGTTGAAGTTCCGATTGTTCATATATTGGACTTGTTCTAAGTTCGGGTTTCCATCCAATAACCGCATATTTATAACCGCTGCTGATTCAATAAATGGTACTCGTGGATTTTTCAGGCCTATTACTTGAGTAGATAAAGTGGAAATCTGAGCTGTAAGTGCCACAGTTGGGTCCACTTCATATATTCCAGCTGCTTTGGTCACCATAGCGTGTTCACTTGGCTATTGAAAATGGTTAATGGCAATTTCTTCTAGTAAATTGTAGGCGTCCTCAGTTGATTTCTTGAATATAGCTCCTCCAGCTGCTGCATCAACCACAGTCCTATTTGAACCATTCATCCAATTATAGAACAACTGAATCTGGACCCAATCTGCATAATAATATTGTGGGCATCTTCGTAGTAGATCCTTAAAGCGATCCCATGCTTCATACAATGTCTCAGTCTCCAGCTGCTTAAATATACTGATTTCTGCCCTCAGTCGAGCTGATTTAGCAGGTGGAAAGAACCTCTCAAGAAATTTCGTGGCCATATCCTGCCATGTCATGATACTCCCCGTCTGTATTGATTGAAGCCAATCCCACGCTTTATCCCGTAAAGAGAATGAGAATAAGCGTAGCCTGATAGCCTCTTTACTCAGGCCATTTATTTTTATGGTGTCTGCGATCTCCAGGAACATCCTTAAGTGAAAGTTGGGATCCTCTACAGCTGAACCCCCAAACTGATTTCTTTGTACAATGTTGATCAATGCAGGTTTTAACTCAAATTGTTGGCATTGATTGGTTGATGGGCAATCCCAGAATAAGTATCATCAATGATCGGCTTGAAGTGATCTCTGATTGCCACCTGACGTGGGTTGTTTTTAGCTGTCATTGCTTCTTGTTCAATTTTCCCTTATTTCCTTAGTCTCATCTGTTGGTTTTATTCTAGGTCCCAAGATCAAACAAGACATGAAATTCATGTGTGAATACACCAACGAAGATAGCGGAATACTTACATTGGTTGGTTGAGTCGAATCGGCAACAAACAAAGCCCAAAATGCTCACTGGTTTGGCGCCACTGCATGCAGTCCACTGCCTTGCATCTTCTGTTTTTGAGCTGCGAAATGGAGCTCCTAACTTCGTCGGATGGATCCCGGCTCATGGTCGAACATCCCTACCACCTTCACAAGACTCGTAAGTGTGCTAGCACTTGAATTTTCACCATGAAAACCCACTCTTGCTTCCCTTGAACTCACGGTATTTCTGGTTCAAAACCAGTGAAGAAGAACAGTGAGGGCGTGAGGAGAAGAGAAAGAATGAGAGAGATAAAAGTGTTAACTTGTTACCAAAAAGTGTAAAGCCTTTTTCTTTTATATTTTCCAAAAATAAAATGATTTATCTTTTTGCTTTAATTCAAAATTAAGCAAAAAGTTGGAGCCAAAAACATAAAGTTTTCCCTCCAAAAGCTTTTAACACTTTTTGTCAACTTTAAGTCATATCAACTTTAATAAAGTGACATATCTTTGACGCTTGATGCGACTTGCGTCACCGCACTCGAATTTGAAATATGAATGCGCTCGCAATCACACCCGTGCTCGGGTTCGTTAATTCCAAATTAACGATTTTTCCGTCGCGTCCTAATTAAATGATTACGCCTAGCGAATTCATTATTCACGTCGCTAACGAATTAATTCTAAATTAATTCGTTCGCCCGAATTAAAATCTAATTTTAATTCCGCGTCGAAATCTAATTTTGTTTAATATTTCGAATATATTAATTTAATCGATTAATTCCAAATTAATCGTTATCTCTCTCTAGACGCTATTTTATCCTAGATAAAATATCTCCGTAATTAATCCTAGATTAATTTTCTCTCTCTTCTATATAATCCCAGATTATTCAAGAGTGCGAGTTGTGCGTCATCGGTGGATTATCGGGAAGCGACCCATGAGATCTCCGGATAAGTTGGCAGTAAATACGGTCGTCGGAGTATCCGAATCACGTACGTACCAAGTACTACGTTCTACCGATTTACGAGACAAGGTCGACTCCTAGCAAAGCACCAAGTCTTCCCAATTCTCCGGACATATCCATTTAAGGATATCAAAGATCTGTTATCAAGCGTAGTATACTAATGTATTATGCATATCGGCCCAGTATCAGATAGTCACGTGCTAGGGCTGGGGCTGGATAAGTGTCTACCCCGTCCGAAGCACATATCGGATGTCTAGTAACATAGTCTCTATAATCAGATAGTTATGACCTAGTCACAATATCCCGATTGGTTGCGCAACACTCAAGAGCACTAGTACCGTATCCTGCGTGACATCATCTCCACTATAACTGAAGTGACACTTCCATCTCGACATCACACCCAATACACTACGACTCTCTGATAAACCCAGAAGTGGTGTACACAGAACCGGTTAAAGCCTGTACCATCAAAACCAAAGTTTATCGATTATCGTAAGTATTAGCGATGTAAGTCTCAGGTTAAGACTATACACACCTACCTTGATTTCGGCCTCCCATAGACACATAGTCATAATACCAATGGGATTCCGAGGGGTCTATCCAGAGCGAAGCTGTTTCCCATACCATCGGTGAAACACGACCTCCTATCGCACTTGCATAAGTATCCAATACTTATATATATGAGAACTATGCCGTTGTGCCCTCACAACGCACACAAGTGCAATACTAGCCTATTCCGCATTATCGATGTCCAGTCTCGATAATACTACGGCTAGAGATATTTAATGATTAATCATTCGGGGACTGATACTGTCTCATATCATTCTCAGTCCAGGAACTAATCATAGGGACCTCTCTTCATTTATATATATATTTATGGTGATCTAATCACAAATGATGAGAGTGCAATTTCCTTGTCACATAGTTAATTTGCTACAACAACACAATGATCTGTGCAAATAGTGACGGTATGGGTCATTTTGTCCAACAACATCGCTGTTCTTTCTATTTCAGGGTCAAATAGGAGCGAGTCGAGACTTGTGGATTTTCGCATTCACTGAAGCACCAAAAAACCAAAAATCAATAAACAAAATAAATAAATACAAAACTAAAATAAAAGTTAAAAAATCTAAATTAAACCTAAGGTTAATTGGTAGCAGTATTAATGCGAATTAAACAAACAATCCCCGGCAACGGCGCCAAAAACTTATCGTGATATTTTATATTGTACCGCAAGTGTACGGTGCAAGTTTTAGTATAAATGAGTTTAGAGTGTCGAACCTACATGGATTGTGTTAACGTGCACTAAGTACTACAATTGATAATCCTAACTTTATTTAGAAAACCAATAATAAAGATTTAATTAAATAAATAAATAAAAAACAATTTGATAAGAGGAACTAATACGATAGAGATTATGGATCCTGATTTCACCTAGCTGTCTCCTATGTATTTGTCATGCCAATTAATCTTTGTTCAGTAATATTGTTTATAAGTCAAGACTCCGCAAATATCCACCCCCTCTCTCGAGTGCCGAGTGAAAATATCATCAACTATAGACTTCGATATCTCTAAAAAAATCTAATAGTTAACAACTCATTACGCTTTGTGATTCTATATTAACGACTTCAAAGGAACTACAGATTCTCTCGAACTCTATAAAATCCTAGGTCATATTCTCTAGATCCATTCAAAATCCCCTCTCGAGTGATAGATTTCAAACATGTATCATCATATTTGTGGCCAGCAAACATAAAACATTAAACTCAAAAGAATATAAATAAATCAATAAAAATTCATAATAGAATTAGTAAAGAATTACAAGGTTCTAGCATCAGTTACATCATTCTCCAGAATTAAGGAGTTTAGTTCATGACAAAAGATAAAAACAATGAATAACAAGTCATGAATCTAATGGAAATCATTAGAGTTCTAAGAAAGAAACAAGAAGATAAAACCCGAATTGAATCTCTTCCTCTTCGGACGTCACCGTCTTTGTCTCCTCTTGTTGCTCTTCAATCCTCCTCCTTGGATCTCTCAAAAATAGGTATTTTGGTGTTTTGTGCTATGTATTAGCCTCCTCCTTTGAGTTTGGACGAAGTCATGTATTTATAGTGGAGCCTTGGAATCATAATACATGTTAAAAAACCATAAAAATCACTTTCTTGAACATGTCTGACTCCTTCCCGCAGCGCCGCGGCTCCTGCATTGGGCGCTGCGGCGCTGATCCCTTAGTCTTTTGTATTGATCTCTTGAAGCTTAAAGGCCTAATCATGCACTGCAGCGCGAGTGGATAGGTAGCGCCTTCTTGCGTGTCTTCATACGATGTGAGTGATTGGCGCTGTGACGCCCATCTCTCGGCCTTTTGGCTGGGATATGTATCTTCTCGCTGGCGCCAGGACTTGGGCACTGTGGCGCCAGTGATGGGTTCTTCAATTATTCCTGTGGTTTGCATTCTATGCTCCAGTGCGTGTCTGATGCTTCCTGAAGTTCCCAAAACACTTGTATTTACTCCATTATTGATATTTTAATGCTTCCTACAAATAAGAAAAAAATAATCTAAAAATACATTAAATGACTCGAAACATAACAAAATAATAAGCTAAGGATACCAGAATAAGTCGGTATAAACCACACTTATCAGTATTTCAAAACCAACGACTAGGAATATTTACTTTATGAATAGTTTACACCTAGTGTCAAGACTATTTTAAGGTCGATGTCATTCTTAGCATATCTCCGAATCACGTACGTACCAAGTACTACGTTCTACCGATTTACGAGACAAGGTCGACTCCTAGCAAAGCACCAAGTCTTCCCAATTCTCCGGACATATCCATTTAAGAATATCAAAGATCTGTTATCAAGCGTAGTATACTAATGTATTGTGCATATCGGCCCAGTATCAGATAGTCACGTGTTAGGGCTGGGGCTGGATAAGTGTCTACCCCGTCCGAAGCACATATCAGATGTCTGGTAACATAGTCTCTATAATCGGATAGTTATGACCTGGTTACAATATCCCGATTGGTTGCGCAACACTCAAGAGCACTAGTACCGTATCCTGCGTGACATCATCTCCACTATAACTGAAGTGACACTTCCATCTAGACATCACACCCAATACACTACGACTCTCTGATAAACCTAGAAGTGGTGTACACAGAACCGGTTAAAGCCTGTACCATCAAGACCAAAGTTTATCGATTATCGTAAGTATTAGCGATGTAAGTCTCAGGTTAAGACTATACACACCTACCTTGATTTCGGCCTCCCATAGACACATAGTCATAATACCAATGGGATTCCGAGGGGTTTATCCAGAGCGAAGCTCTTTCCCGTACCATCGGTGAAACACGACCTCCTATCGCACTTGCATAAGTATCCAATACTTATATATATGAGAACTATGCCGTTGTGCCCTCACAACGCACACAAGTGCAATACTAGCCTATTCCGCATTATCGATGTCCAGTCTCGATAATACTACGGCTAGGGATATTTAATGATTAATCATTCGGGGACTGATACTGTCTCATATCATTCTCAGTCCAGGAACTAATCATAGGGACCTCTCTTCATTTATATATATATTTATGGTGATCTAATCACAAATGATGAGAGTGCAATTTCCTTGTCACATAGTTAATTTGCTACAACAACACAATGATCTGTGCAAATAGTGACGCTATGGGTCATTTTGTCCAACAATCTCCCACTTGGCACATAGCGAGTCACTCAAGTGTCCTACACCCGAACTATGTACGGTTCGCTCAAATTGCTGAGGAAAGATTTTCGTCAGCAGATTTGCTTGATTATCGTCTGACGCGATTTATACGATCATCACATCGCCACGATGTATGATCCGAACGAATCAGATGATATAGAAGTATATATCTGGATCGTCGATGAGACCTTTAATTCCTTAGCCTGTGCTGACGCCTAGCTCAGCTGCTAAAAGAACTATATCTAATCTAATTAGATTTATTTTCGATCCAAATGGCTTCTATTGCTGCCTCAGCTGCAGCAATAATCCGCATTTGTTGTTTATTCGGCAACAGTTATCTTGCTCGGAATATTTCCAGCTCACTGTCCTGTTATTCAAACTTTATAGTACCTCAGTATTTAATTGTTTGGAAACTTGCAGCGGTGATCCCAGTCACTTCAAGTTCTCATTCTCCATAGTTTAAGACAGCATCTTTAGTTCTCTAAGATACTAACAGATGTTCTTAATCTTCAATCCAGTGACTATCACTTGGATTGATCTGATCGTGACTCCATATGCTCGAAGCGTATGAGACACCTATCAAGTACATTTTAAATGTACAATTTCCCAGAGAGTGTTAACAACTCCAAATCTATCCTAGTAGATCTTTATTCCTTGAATAAAGGTTGTTACTCCCCAGAATTCTACGGAGAATTTCTATTGAAAGAATATCTATGAAAGCCAAGCTTTCACCAATTACTTTATGGGAATTTCATTGTCAGTGCCCTCTCCCACTAACCTCCTTATATACACAAGAATTATTTCGTTTTGAGTCAAATCACAAACCATTATGATTATTTCAAAACGACAGTTCCAAGAACCTTATGCTTGCATTAATCCAAACATGGATCGAATAACCCGCAAACCTCGTTTGTTGGTTATACAAAATCGTCAGGATGTTGTAAACATCCTCCAAAAGGTTTCCTTTCAGGAAAGCGATTTTGATCTACAACTGACACATTTCATAAATGAAATACGCAGTTATCAACAAGCATCTTCAAAATGGATTTACCATGGCAACAGGTAAAAGGTTGAACCGTTATTAACACAATGTTGATAACGATACCTTTCCGTCAAAAGCCCAGCTTTGTACGTTGGTATGTTGCCATCCATGTATGTCTTCCTTGAAGACGTTTAATGTACCAATAGGCACAATGCCTTGTGGTACAACAACTAGTATCCAAAATAGTTGTTATACATGGAATCCATTTCGGATTCATGGCACTTTGCCATAATAGGGAGTCGATACCTCGTATCACTTCCTCAAAACGTAGTCGGATGGTACACCTCCATAAGATTGACATCTTTATGAGGTGAGATCAGAAACCCATACCCTAGGTTGTTTTCTGACTCTATCCGATCTACTAGTTCTTGTGTATTTGAAGATTAATGGTATAGATTCATCATAGATGAACTATTTATGTTCCATTAAGGACTTCGTGCCTTGAACAGTATTACTCTGATTTTCATCGAGTATCACTATCCTCCCACTGACCACTGCATATCGGTATTCCTCTCAGGAAAACCGCATGGTGAGCAACAATCATATTGTTCTCATGTGAGATTTATAAGTACTATACTTATGGTTTCCTTAGGATAACCTATATTGGCACTTATCCAATTTGGGTTCTAGTTTGGTATCATCCAAACGTTATGCCTGGCATACCCAAATTATTAGGAATGAGAAAACCCGTTTCTTTCCTGTTCATATCCTATATGATATCTGTCAAACAGATTTATATGGAACCTTATTCTAAATAAGTTTTGCACTGTTAATACATATCCTATTGAAGGAAACAGTAGCTCAGAGCGACTCGTGATAAACCTTATCATGTCCAACAAAATTCGGTTTTAGTTCGGACACACCGTCTAACTGACGTGTCTCGGGAGGAGTCCTATTGAAAGAATACCGTACTCTTTCATGTACGTATGAAACTTACTGCTTAAGTATTTTCCATTACGGTCTTACCGAGGTGAATAATACTATAGCCGATCTGTTTATTTACTTCGTGTCGAAACTTTAAAGTTTCCGATTTGTGTTCTTCAAAAGAAACACATAACCATAACGTGATGCCACATCCGTTAAGGTCACAAAATATTCATGTTCACATCTAGCCTAGCTAGATATGGGCCCACTAACTTCACCATGAATAGGGCTAACAGATCGGTGGCCTTATACTATTACCAAGTAAATAGTATTTAGGTACTTTACCTATATAAACTAGATTCGCAGACCTTATTTGAATAATCAAATCAGTCCTAGTACCCACTCTTCAAAAGTGTGGATATACGAGTCTGGTTTAATTGTGTCCTAGACAACAGTGCCACAAATAAGTCTCTATTGATCAAATCAATATGAGCTATTTATTTGTCATTTTATATGTTTGAGATTTTCATTATATTCAAAATATAAATTCTGTTATTTACATCTAATGTATTTATCTCAGTATCATCTTTATATAATAAAACACTTTAGTGTTCTAGAATATAAAGGTTTTATCCGGAATGGATTAAACACTGATAGAGAGATAATGTCTCTAGTCAAACTAGTTACATTATAACAGTTCCTAATTTAAGTACATACCAAAAGGGTAGTTCCTAAACTTAGGTATCTACGGTCGAAACAGCGACTTTCGTCCCGTTTCCGATTTCAGAGAATTCTCGGCTTGAAGTCAGTATCAAGCTCATAGCGGATTCTGAACATCAATACATATATTTTATGTACCACACTAAGTATTTAAAATCCAATTTTAATACTAGTAGTGAACATAACTTTGACAAATATTTTAAAGTTAGAGCCTCGCCCTTTCTTTAATTCCTTCGTGTCTTCCATATCCAAATGGTAGTCACTTTGGGATATGTCAATTATCCTTTCAATATTTCACAAACCTTTGGCCAAGCCTTGGGTTTCGAAATATCGAAACGATGTGCACCTTGTGCTACATGCCCAATTGCAAACTTTGACTTTTCACCTCTAGAATAGTCAATTAATTCTCCAAGAATTATTAATTGCAATTTAATACTTTTAAATCTAAAATAGATTTATGATAAGTATATTAATTAAGCACTAAAGTCATCATCACATAAATCTTCCAAAGATTTTATGCTACTTATTTGCTTAATTATGTGCCTAGTCATAATAAGTTATTTTATCAAATAAATTAACCTATTATTAATTCCCAATTGAAAATTAAATCATTTAAAACATTTAATCCAAGGATTATATATTCTAAATATTTAACTTTTAAATTCTTTCTTGATTTTAATAGTCCAACTATTTAATCAATTTTAATAAGGTACTATTTATTATAATGATTACAATAATCAAATTATTTAATCAACTATATTTTAAATTGATTACTATAATCTAATTATAAAATCAACTATCATTTTAATTCAATTATATTGATTACTACAATCCAATTATAAAATCAACTATATATTGAATAAGTTTGTATATAGTCCAACTATATATATTTTTAAAACAACATAAAATATTAGTCCAACTAATACTTTTGATTATGTGACGAGTGATATTTATTTGAGCGCGTATGGCGAGTAATTGAACGAATGTTGCAAATTCAATACTTGCCTCCCACTATTTTTCGTCGAGCCTCTAACCCTCTGTCGAGTACTCGGGAAACCGTGTTTCCTAGTGGGCTAGGATCCCGTTAAATATCACACAATCTTGACTTTGGCCAACAAATTGTATGATAATTAACTAGGTAGATCTCGAAGATCAATTGGATCTCATCCAACTCCTAGATCCAGTAGGTGGACATCCAAGTCCCAAACATATATCTTATATATGCCTATACATCGAATGTATACCCTAACCTTTTTCCTCTGAATCAACTAGGCCTTGGCTTTGGCACAACAAACCTAGTGATCCCAGTCAAGCGCGGACCCATTGACATGGAAGCTTCGTAATCAATGTCAATGGACAAGAAGTGGTCTTGACTTTGGCCAACAAACCACAACTTGGACACGACACCGATATGGAACAAAGCCTCATGAATTAAAACACATCTTTGACGGACAAGGGCTTGACTTTGGCCAACAACCCTGCCAATCTCGGATCTTGAGTAAGAATCACTCAATGGAAGGAAAATAAACGCTTGATATTTAACGAGGGTTTTTCGCGTGCAAATTGGCTACCAATTTAATTATCTTTGTTAAGGTCTCATCATCATACACCCTTAAACATGCATTCTAAACACATAATAAAGCGAGTATGAAATAAATAATAATGATATGTGGATGGATACTTAACACATTGATCCTAGATCAAATCTCTCCCTTTCTCACTCAAACTAGCACTAGTATTACTTCTACCTGTTACACTACACTTCTAAAGAAACCTCATATACATAGAGGGGAATAGGTGAGAAGAGAATACAAAGAGAATAGAGGTGATAAGGCTGGACACGCAGGTCCAATTTAATAAATCGAATTTATTACAATAATTTCTAAAATTGCCCACCCGACTAATATCCATCCGATATACATTATTCATTCAACACAACCACAAATTCACACATATAAGCATGCTATCAATCAATCAATCAAATTAATTAATCTGATAATTAAGTGATCATCCAATGTTCAAACAACGATTTGATTTTGTTCGAGTCAAACTCGTTTTTGCGAATAAGTACTTAAAGTACGAATTCATGAATTAAATTAAACTACATCATTAAATCTAATTTAACATGTATTTAATACTAATTCAATATTCAATTCCAAATAAATATTACACTTTTATTTAATAAACCTTTTACGATTTAAATTCCAAATTTAATCGTAACGCGTCTCAAAGACCGATTAACGTCCCACGTCAATTCAATTAAAGTCCAATGGGCTTTAATTGATTTCTTAAGGCGTGGACTTTTGGTCAACTCGGGTCAAACCGATAACCAAAGTCCAATCCGGGATTTACCCCATGAGCCCATAAATCAATCTTGGCCCATTAGGCCCAATTGAACTTTAAAGGTTCATTTGTTGCATTTGGGCTTTATGGTTAAGGTTTGGGCCCAATTGGATCCAATCCATTTGGCCTAAACCCAACTTGATAAAATCAAGCCCAATAGGCCCAAATACAACATTTAAAGTCCAATTTCCAAAATTAGGCCCAATTAATTAAATATCACAAAATCCAATTTATATTCAATTAAACTAAAGTGTATTACATGATTAATCAACTAAATCAATATTTCTAAAACACCATATTAGTCCAATTAATCATGCTTAATTCATTATTATATGTCCAACACACAAATTGAAAAATCAAACCCATTTACATGCTACAAATCTCTCGGCCAAAAGAGGGATTTTGTGTCCGATTTGGTTTCAATCCAATCGAACCCACAATCGACATCAAATCACCATCCAATTCGATTTCATACACATCCAATGTCATAAAATCAAAAAATACCAAGACATTAAAGGGCATACACATTCGGCCAACACAAGGATTTGGGGGTTTTTGTCCAATTCGAAATCCAATCCAATTCTATTCAAATTAACATCCACCTAAATGATTTCAACTCATCAAATGAATCAAAAATCAAAAAATTCCAAGAACCCAAAATCAATACACATTCGGCCAACACAAGCAATTTGGGGATTTATGTTCAATTCAAAATTCAATCTAATTGACTTCAAATTAACATCATCCAACATCATTACAACCCATCCAATGAATCAAAATGAAAAAATTCCAAATTTCCAACTATGCTTGAAGATTCGGCCAACATGAATAAATGGGGGAAAATTATTCCCAATTAATTTTCTTGAAATTGATCCAATCCTACTTCAATTAAAGATCATTTAAACATGCTCAATTAATCAATTTAACCAAATCATGCTCAAAATCAAAATACCCAATTTTACACTCACATTCGGCCAAGGTCATCAATTTGGGGAAAATAATTCCAAATCATTTTTCAACAAATTGGTCCAACCAAAATGAAATTAAACATGTTATAAGCATACTTAAACAATCAATTTATTCAAATCATGCTCAACAAACATTTACCCAAATTTTAAGCCCTAAAATTTCATGCTTGAACCTATAGCTCTTGATGCCATTGTTGGTTTTATTCTAGGTCCCAAGATCAAACAAGACATGAAATTCATGTGTGAATACACCAACGAAGATAGCGGAATACTTACATTGGTTGGTTGAGTCGAATCGGCAACAAACAAAGCCCAAAATGCTCACTGGTTTGGCGCCACTGCATGCAGTCCACTGCCTTGCATCTTCTGTTTTTGAGCTGCGAAATGGAGCTCCTAACTTCGTCGGATGGATCCCGGCTCATGGTCGAACATCCCTACCACCTTCGCAAGACTCGTAAGTGTGCTAGCACTTGAATTTTCACCATGAAAACCCACTCTTGCTTCCCTTGAACTCACGGTATTTCTGGTTCAAAACCAGTGAAGAAGAACAGTGAGGGCGTGAGGAGAAGAGAAAGAATGAGAGAGATAAAAGTGTTAACTTGTTACCAAAAAGTGTAAAGCCTTTCTTTTTATATTTTCCAAAAATAAAATGATTATCTTTTTGCTTTAATTCAAAATTAAGCAAAAAGTTGGAGCCAAAAACATAAAGTTTTCCCTCCAAAAGCTTTTAACACTTTTTGTCAACTTTAAGTTATATCAACTTTAATAAAGTGACATGTCTTTGACGCTTGATGCGACTTGCATCACCGCACTCGAATTTGAATTACGAATGCGCTCGCAATCACACCCGGGCTCGGTTTCGTTAATTCCAAATTAATGATTTTTCTGTCACGTCGTAATTAAATGATTACGCCTAGCGAATTCATTATTCACGTCTCTAACGAATTAATTCTAAATTAATTCGTTCGCCCGAATTAAAATCTAATTTTAATTCCGCGTCGAAATCTAATTTCGTTTAATATATCGAATATATTAATTTAATCGATTAATTCCAAATTAATCGTTATCTCTCTCTAGACGATATTTTATCCTAGATAAAATATCTCCGTAATTAATCCTAGATTAATTTTCTCTCTCTTCTATATAATCCCAGATTATTCAAGAGTGCAAGTTGTGCGTCATCGGTGGATTATCGAGAAGCGACCTATGAGATCTCCGGATAAGTTGGCAGTAAATACGGTCGTCGGAGTATCCAAATCACGTACGTACTAAGTACTACGTTCTACCTGTAAGAGTTCAATTCAAGGTCCCAAGGATCACAAATCATGCACAAAAACCGCATATGAACACATCAAAGGAGGTGCGGAATATACTCACATTGAATTTCGGTTTTGATGAATGAAGAACAAGCGTTTTTAAGCTCCCTCCAAGCTCGGCAATGGCTTCTGGAACTGCAGTGGACGCACGGTTTGGGCTGTGAAAGTCTCCTCCATTTTCGGCCATGCAAGACTCCATTGAAGCTCCAAGCTTCAAGCTTTCCAAGCTCATGAAGACACTTCCCTATCACCTATGTATTACTCAAGGTGTGCTAGCACTATTATCTTTCAACAAGATTACTTCTTTTCTCCCTTTTGATCGGCAGAAAACCAGAAAAAAAAGGATGAAGAACGGTCCAAGACCGAGAGAGAAGAGGAAAGGTTTTTGGCTCCCTGTTTTCTTAAAACCGTGAAGACCAAAAGAAAAGTGAGTGAGGGTCACGTGAATGTGGTCTCAAAATTAGGCCAAAAACATTAACAACAAAAACCAATGTAAGTCACGTGAATGGTACAAAAATTTGCCAAAAACCGTGAACAATAATTGGTCCAAGAGAGAGAGAATGATTTTTATATACATATATTCTTTATTCCATTTACCAAGTAAATGAATAAAATATATATATACACAACAATTAATTCAAAAGTCAAAAGGTACAAGTCCTATCAACTTTCAAACAATCACCTTTCTTTATTCACATCATGTCACTTTAATAAAGTGACAACATGTCATATCACATCACTCAAAGTGACAATTGATTTGACGCATGATGTGACTCGCGTGCCGCGCTCGAATTCGAAATGCGAATGCGCTCGCAATCACTCTCAGGCTCGGGTTCGCTAATTCCAAATTAATGAATTTTCCGTCGCGTCGTAATTAAATGATTACGCCTAGCGAATTCACTATTCACGTCGCTAACGAATTAATTCTAAATTAATTCGTTCGCCCGAATTAAAATCTAATTTTAATTCCGCGTCGAAATCCAATTTCGATTAATATATATCGAATATATTAATTTTATCGATTAATTCCAAATTAATCGTTCTATCTCTTTAACGATATTTTATCCAAGATAAAATATCTCCGTAATTAATCCCAGATTAATTTTCTCTCTCATCGAATTAATCCCAGATTAATTCTATCTCTCTCTTCTAATTAATCCCAGATTAATCAAAGTGCGAGTTATACATCATCGGTGAATCTTCAGGAAGCGACCCATGAGATCTCCGGATATGTTGGCAGTAAATACGATCGTCGGACTGTCCGAACACGTAAGTACCTCGTACTACGTTTATATCGATTTACAAGACAAGGTTGGCTTCTAGCAAAGCGCCATGCCTACCCAATTCTCCAGAAATATTCTTACAGGAATATATAGATCTGTATCAAGCGTAGTATACCGTAGTATTGTGCATATCGGTCCAGTATCGGATAATCACGTGCTAGGCCTGGGGCTGGATAAGTGTCTGCCCCGTACGAAGCACATGTCGGATGTCTGGTAACTAGTCTCTATAATCGGATATACATGACATTGTCATAATATCCCGATGGCCGCGCAGCACTTAAGAGCACTAATACCGTATCCTGCGTGACATCATCTCCAATATGACTGAAGTGATACTTCCATCTTGACATCACACCCAATACTCTACGACTCTCTGATAAACCCAGAAGTGGTGTACACAGAACCGGTTAAAGCCCCCTACCACCAAGACCAAAGTTTATCGATTATCGTAAGTATTAGCGGTGCAAGTCTCAGGTTAAGACTATACACACCTACCTTGATTTCGGCCTCCCATAGACACATAGTCATAATACCAATGGGATTCCGAGGGGTCTATCCAGAGCGAAGCTGTTTCCCGTACCATCGGTGAAACACGACCTCCTATCGCACTTGCATAAGTATCCAACACTTATATATATGAGAACTATGCCGTTGTGCCCTCACATACGTGCACAAGTGCAATACTAGCCTATTCCGCATTATCGATGTCCAGTCTCGATAATACTACGGCTAGGGATATTTAATGATTAAACCTTCGGGGACTGATACTGTCTCATATCATTCTCAATCCAGGAACTAATCATAGGGACCTCTCTTCATTATATATCTATGGTGATCTAATCACAAATGATGAGAGTGCAATTTCCTTATTACATAGTTAATTTGCTACAACAACACAATGATCTGTGCAAATAGTGACGCTATGGGTCATATTATCCAACACTACCGATTTACGAGACAAGGTCGACTCCTAGCAAAGCACCAAGTCTTCCCAATTCTCCGGACATATCCATTTAAGAATATCAAAGATCTGTTATCAAGCGTAGTATACTAATGTATTGTGCATATCGGCCCAGTATCAGATAGTCACGTGCTAGGTCTGGGGCTGGATAAGTGTCTACCCCGTCCGAAGCACATATCGGATGTCTGGTAACATAGTCTCTATAATCGGATAGTTATGACCTGGTCACAATATCCCGATTGGTTGCGCAACACTCAAGAGCACTAGTACCGTATCCTGCGTGACATCATCTCCACTATAACTGAAGTGACACTTCCATCTCGACATCACACCCAATACACTACGACTCTCTGATAAACCCAGAAGTGGTGTACACAGAACCGGTTAAAGCTTGTACCATCAAGACCAAATTTTATCGATTATCGTAAATATTAGCGATGTAAGTCTCAGGTTAAGACTATACACACCTACCTTGATTTCGGCCTCCCATAGACACATAGTCATAATACCAATGGGATTCCGAGGGGTCTATCCAGAGCGAAGCTGTTTCCCGTACCATCGGTGAAACACGACCTCCTATCGCACTTGCATAAGTATCCAATACTTATATATATGAGAACTATGCCGTTGTTCCCTCACAACGCACACAAGTGCAATACTAGCCTATTCCGCATTATCGATGTCCAGTCTCGATAATACTACGGCTAGGGATATTTAATGATTAATCATTCGGGGACTGATACTGTCTCATATCATTCTCAGTCCAGGAACTAATCATAGGGACCTCTCTTCATTTATATATATATTTATGGTGATCTAATCACAAATGATGAGAGTGCAATTTCCTTGTCACATAGTTAATTTGCTACAACAACACAATGATCTGTGCAAATAGTGACGCTATGGGTCATTTTGTCCAACATCATCGATGTTCTTTCTATTTCAGGGTCAAATAGGAGCGAGTCGAGACTTGTGGATTTTCGCATTCACTGAAGCACCAAAAAACCAAAAATCAATAAACAAAATAAATAAATACAAAACTAAAATAAAAGTTAAAAAATCTAAATTAAACCTAAGGTTACTTGGTAGCAGTATTAATGCGAATTAAACAAACAATCCCCGGCAACGGCGCCAAAAACTTATCGTGATATTTTATATTGTACCGCAAGTGTACGGTGCAAGTTTTAGTATAAATGAGTTTAGAGTGTCGAACCTACATGGATTGTGTTAACGTGCACTAAGTACTACAATTGATAATCCTAACTTTATTTAGAAAACAAATAATAAAGATTTAATTAAATAAATAAATAAATAACAATTTGATAAGAGGAACTAATACGATAGAGATTATGGATCCTGATTTCACCTAGCTGTCTCCTATGTATTTGTCATGCCAATTAATCTTTGTTCAGTAATATTGTTTATAAGTCAAGACTCCGCAAATATCCACCCCCTCTCTCGAGTGCCGAGTGAAAATATCATCAACTATAGACTTCGATATCTCTATAAAAATCTAATAGTTAACAACTCATTACGCTTTGTGATTCTATATTAACGACTTCAAAGGAACTACAGATTCTCTCGAACTCTATAAAATCCTAGGTCATATTCTCTAGATCCATTCAAAATCCCCTCTCGAGTGATAGATTTCAAACATGTATCATCATATTTGTGGCCAGCAAACATAAAGTATTAAACTCAAAAGAATATAAATAAATCAATAAAACTTCATAATAGAATTAGTAAAGAATTACAAGGTTCTAGCATCAGTTACATCATTCTCCAGAATTAAGGAGTTTAGTTCATGACAAAAGATAAAAACAATGAATAACAAGTCATGAATCTAATGGAAATCATTAGATTTCTAAGAAAGAAACAAGAAGATAAAACCCGAATTGAATCTCTTCCTCTTCGGACGTCACCGTCTTTGTCTCCTCTTGTTGCTCTTCAATCCTCCTCCTTGGATCTCTCAAAAATAGGTATTTTGGTGTTTTGTGCTATGTAATAGCCTCCTCATTTGAGTTTGGACGAAGTCATGTATTTATAGTGGAGCCTTGGAATCATAATACATGTTAAAAAACCATAAAAATCACTTTCTTGAACATGTCTGACTCATTCCCGCAGCGCCGCGGCTCCTGCATTGGGCGCTGCGGCGCTGATCCCTTAGTATTTTGTATTGATCTCTTGAAGCTTAAATGCCTAATCATGCACTGCAGCGCGAGTGGATAGGTAGCGCCTTCTTGCGTGTCTTCATACGATGTGAGTGATTGGCACTGTGACCCCCATCTCTCGGCCTTTTGGCTGGGATATGTATCTTCTCGCTGGCGCTGTGGCGCCAGGACTTGGGCACTGTGGCGCCAGTGATGGGTTCTTCAATTATTCCTGTGGTTTGCATTCTATGCTCCAGTGTGTGTCTGATGCTTCCTGAAGTTCCCAAAACACTTGTATTTACTCCATTATTGATATTTTAATGCTTCCTACAAATAAGAAAAAAATAATCTAAAATACATTAATGACTCGAAACATAACAAAATAATAAGCTAAGGATACCAGAATAAGTCGGTATAAACCACACTTATCAGTATTTCAAAACCAATGACTAGGAATATTTACTTTATGAATAGTTTACACCTAGTGTCAAGACTATTTTAAGGTCGATGTCATTCTTAGCATATCTATATATCAATTTAATACGCGTAATGACAATACCATATTATAAGGTATGAAATGAAAAATGTAGTTATTTTATTAATAAATAATAAAATGTACAAATCGGATTGGCAGTCCAAGTACCAAATCCATCAAACTCCCACTTACTTAGTGCCAATCTGGATGATACCGTAGTCTTATCTCCTCCACATGTTTATCGAATAACTTAGGAGGTAAGGCCTTTGTATGCGGGTTTGCTATGTTGTCTAGTCATTGAACCTTCAAGACTACTGTGTCTATGTCTTTTCATTCAATTATCTCTCTAATTACGCAGTATTTCCTTTCACCATGTTTAGACTTGGAATGCGCCATCGGCTTCTTAGCCTGCGCGATGGCTCCGTTATTATAACAGTATAATGGGATTGAATCCGCAATACTAGGCACAATGCCAAATTATGTGATAAAATTTCTAATACACATAGCTTCTTTAATAGCTTCTGAAGCCGTTATAAATTCTGCCTCAGTGGTGGAATCAACTGTTGAGCCTTATTTTGAAAATCGCCAACTAACAGCACCACCGTTAAGGGTAAATATATATCATGATGTAGATTTTCTATTATCTTGATTCCTTGGAAGTCGGAGTCTGTAAAACCCTTAACTTGTAGCTCATTTGCTCCATATATCATAAACGTATCCTTAGTGCCTTTAAGATATTTTAGGATATATTTCACGGCTGTCCAATGATCATTACTTGGATCAGATTGATATCGGCTGGTCACACTGATGCCGAAACTGATGTCAGGTCTAGTAAATAACATAACATACATTATGCTTCCAATGCAAGAAGCATATGGCAAGTTAGACATCCTAACTCTCTATTCCTTAGTCTGAGGTGCCACTTTCTTCGAAAGATGTATGCCGTATCAGAAAGGTATATTTGCTGCCTTATAGTTGGTAAAACCGTACCATTCTAACATCTATCTCACCAAAATGATGATTCCAGCTTCGGGATGTATGTTTAACTCCATAAATAGACTTTTGGAGCTTACAAACCAAGTTTGAAGTCTCTCACTGGATACAAAACCCTTTGATTGTTCCATATAGATATCATCTTCAAGGAATCCATTTAGGAAAATAGTTTTCACATCCATCTGCCATATCTCATAGTCGTGATATGCAGCAACGGCTAAAAGAATCCTAACAGATTTTAGCATGGCTACTGGTGAAAAATTTTCCTCATAGTCAATCCCAGGACGTTGAGTGTAACCTTTCGCTACCAATCAGGCCTTAAAGGTTTCCATCTTTACATCGGGCCCTCTTTTTCTTTTGTAAACCCATTTACAACCGATAAGTTTAACTCCTTCAAGAAGTTTAACTAAGTCCCAGACTTGATTGGCATGCATTGAATCCATTTCGGATTTCATGGCTTCCTTCCATTTTCCCAAATCGATATCCAATATCACTTCTTTATACGTAGTCAGATCTGTTTCCTCCAAGAGGAGAACATCAAGGCTCACATCAGATGTTAAATATAGTCTCTCATGAGGCCTTGATATTTTATTCGACTTACGTAGAACCTGTATTGTAGATCTTTCATCTAGTTGGATCTTTGGTTCCATCTCAAGTTCTTTAATGTTGGGATCAACTCATCAAGTTTAATCTCTCTACAATTCCTTATTTCTCTCAAAAATTGATTTTGAAGAAAAATTGCAAAGCAAACAACAAATACATTTCGTTTCTCGGAATCGTAGAATTGATATCCCATAGAATTATCAGGATATCCAATGAACCTACATTTATACCCTCTGGGTGCTAGTTTATCCCGCTTCGTAATTCTAACGTATGCAGGACAGCCACAAATCTTTAAATGTCTAAGACTTGGATTTCTACCGAACCATATCTGATAGGGGTCGTAGTAATAGCTTTTGATGGAACCCTATTAAGTATGTAGGCAGCAGTTTGTAAAGCGTAACTCCAAAGGTAATAAGGAAGATCTGTATAGCTCATCATGGATCACACCATATCTAATAAAGTACGATTTCTTCGTTTAGACACACCGTTGTGTTACAGTGTTCCTGGTGGGCTATATTGGGCAATAATTCCATTCTCCCTTAAATAATTTTTGAATTCTACACTCATGTATTCACCGCCTTGATCTGATCTAAGGAATTTGATGAATTTACTGGTTTGTTTTCCTACTTCTTTTCAGAATATTTTAAACTTGTCAAATTTTTCCGACTTTTGTTTCATCAGATAAATATATCCATATCTAGACTTGTCATCTGTGAAAGTCACAAAGTATGTGGAACCATCATAAGCGACAAGATTTAATGGACAACACACATCGCTGTGTATTAGCTTTACTAAATCTCCAGCACGGTGTCCAACACCTTGAAATGGGGCATTTGTCATATTTCCTTGGATACATGACTCACAAATCGAATAAGGATCTAATGTAAGATTTTCAATCAAACCATCTTTTACCCATTTGGATAGATGTCTAACACCTATGTGGTCCAATCTCATATGCCATAATTCAGTATTATTTAATTCAGACTTCTTACTTGTATTTTTCTCTATATTAAGGACATCTCTACATGTTTCCAAAACATAGTGACCGTTTGATAAAGAATATTCACATTTCAATAAATTATCTTTATCATATAAACATAAAGTTTCATCCTCAATGTTTATTTTATATCCCTCTTTATCTAATATTGGCAGCGATATTATTTGTCTGATAATTGAGGGAACATAATAACAGTCATGCAAATCTAATTTACATCCATTTGAGAGATCTAGAACAAATGTTCCTATGGCCTTGATATCCAATGTCTCGCCATTTCCAACTCTAAGCTCGATCTCCCATTTATTCAGCATTCTTCTAACCCTCATTTCCTGCAGGGAATTGCAAATATTAGTAGGACTGCTAGTGTCTAACACCCATCCACTATTTGCATCTAAGGCTAATGAGATGTCAATAATTAGAAAAATACAAAGCGTACCTAAGGGTCATTCCTTTCCTTTAAGCTCTGGAAAATCCTTCTTTCAGTGTCCAGACTTATTGCAATGTAGACATTGATCACGGGCTACTTTCGGTTTTGCGCCTTTGCGCTTCTTGGATTTTTTTTTTGATATCTTCTTCTTCCCCATCTTGATTTTCTTTGACTTCCCATAAGTCTTTGAAGAGCCAACTCCACCATGGAGATATAGTGTGGGGTTGCCTTTTTTCAAATCTTTCTCCACCGTGCGTAGCATGTTATGAAGTTTTTCTTATATGGCTTGCATCAAATGCATATGGAAATTTAATACAAAGCCAACATAAGAACTAGACAAAGAAGAGAAAATCAATTTACGGCACAGTCGTTCATCAAACACAATGCCACTCGTTCCAGATCTCGAATGTGGTCTATCATTTCAAAACTTGTGTACTGACATCTCCTCCCTCATTGAGTTCAGCACGGAACAATTCATTAGACCTTCGATAAAGTTCCATTTATTAGTTTTCCTCGAAAAACTCCTTGAGTGTGCGCATGATGCTCCAAGTATCCGCTACTTCAATGTAATGTCTCAGCAAATCTGGAACTATCGATCCCAAGATGTAGGCTTTCACCTTCAGGTTATCATCCTTCCATCTATCAAAAGTTTCTCGCTCTTCTGGAGTGGATCTCATGACATTTACTCGAGCCTCATACTAATGACGATATTGGCCTTTGTAAACTCATTAGGTAGATCTCCAAGGTCAAATCACATTCATGTGACTCCATTTTGGTTCTGAACCATTTCTTATCCTCACACTAATGACGATATTGGATTAAGATGTGTTCTAGGTGTATGTTTGTCAATGTGCACTAATGAACTTCGTATGTACACCCTCACACTAATAACGATATTGGGCGACTACGTTAACTCATCACGCTACATCTAATATTTTACCGGAGCGACCTAAGTTCCGAGCACTTATACCCTCACATTAATGATGATATTGGATATAAGTAGTAAGAACTCATTTATCTCCGTATTGAAAATATGTATCATCCAAAACTGCTCCAACATTATTAATACTATTACTTAAAAGTAATCACCTAATCACGAGAGATTTATGACAATGCGGTCATTAACTTTATTAGGTCAAAGTTTTAATTTAAAACATGCAATACATATCTAATATGTCTTATGCATGATTAAATTAAAATTTCCATGGCATAGATTCAAAACATGTGTTGTGTGGTTAAGTCTTTGCTACTGATACCATTCTGTTGGGGCAGTTGTGGAACCTATAGGGTCGTAACGGTGCCCCCACTCAGCGGAGGTGGGTCTAACCAATGAATATCAAATAAGGTGTATTTTAAAATATTTTTAAGTAAAAATATATTCCGATATGAGTCCGTAGGAAAGAAAAATGGGGACCCAATCAGAGTCCGGAAGCTCCGGAACGGAGAAAAATAAGTTTTAGTATGAATCAGGTCTGTGAGTCGCGACACAAGTCTTGGGCATCGTGAAGCCACCTAAAATGTCGAGAGCATGTTGAACGTGAGCAACGACGCGTCGCGACGCGAAAGGGTTTGTGTCGCGATGTAGATCAGGGAGTGAGTGATTTTTCTTTTCAAAACATTACTAAACACTTCCAATTTTCTCCCAATACTTCAAATTCACTTAAAATCCAATTTTAACTTCATTACCACCATCAACACATGTTTCACAACTAGCATACATGTATTCTAAATACTTATATGCATTTGTTCGAATCTAATCACGAACCATTTTAGAATACCAATTAGAAATGTCTCATGAACAATTCTAGTTCACCTAAAGGTGGTAAAGTGAATCTGGAATGGTAGCCATAGCTCTAAGCTTTAATCTAGAGTTCTAAACTCTTATTAATTGTTCCATGTCCAACATGAACATCATTGACCTAATACATAAGCATGTCGTGTTTGTACTATAAAGTATCCTAACAAAATTGATTAGCCTTATTTCAACATTAAGCTATGTGATCATGCATCTAATACATAGATAAACATAGCTTAGGATAGGATAAAACATTACCTAGTAAGCTTGAAGCAAGATCCAATCTACTTCTCCTTTGTTGAAATTGTTGGAGAACCTCTAAGGTGTGCAAGCTTGACTTCAAGATCCATCCTTGATTTCAAAAGCTAGCAAGCTTCACTTCAAGATCTAATCTTGATTTCTCCTAAATAAAATATTTTAGAGACCTCACAAGCTTCTCTAAACACTTCTCTAAATTAGGATAATCTCTCAAGAATTACTTGTGTATAACTTACTCAAGCTTTTGCTTATGCTTATACTTGTTCTTGTACTTGTAATTAAAACCTTCCTTAAGCTTGCTATTTATAGCAAAACTTAGGCAATTTTTAATTAATAAAAGTTGTAATGAATTTTTGAGTGGGCTTAATCTAATTTGTCCAAATATGTATAATTAGGTGTGACTAATCTCCATTGTCTCCCACTTTAATTTAATCCAATTAAATCAATACAATGATTAGAAAATAGATTAGTTAAATGTTTTTCACTTTGATTTAATCCAACTAAATCAAGCTAAAACCACCTATTATTACATACTTACAATTAGCATAATATCCTCAAATGGTAGAGATAATTATGATTTTACAATTAAGCCCTTGTGTAATTATTGAATTAATCCAATTAATCCAATTAGGTCAAAGTAAATAATCAATGTTATCCAATAACACTTGATTATCTTAGTTGATAATTATAATATCGAATATTATTTTTTATAAAAAAATAACTGGCTACCCAAGTGCTAACCGAGTACACTTCATATTAGAACTCTCTAAGTTCAGACACGTTCGTCATATAAGCCTAGCTAATATGTACGCAATTCGGCCACCTCTGAATTCACAAAGAATACGAACGACCTTTCTGAACTATACAAGTCGAGGTCATCACATATGTTTAACAATCCCTCCATCGTAGGCTATCCGAGTTGTGTTTAGGAAATATAGAATACACCATTAAGTTTCCAAGATGCACATCTCTTGTCGACATGTCCATGATTCTTTACAACTGATGCGATCCACCCTATGTGATCGGCTTTAGCCAAAGTCTTTAAGAATCGTGACTTTACTTACATGGATACCTAAACCCCTTATGGTACACATACGGGTCGACGTATCCTATCTTGCTTCACACTTGATTACTGAGTGCATCAGTCCACACCCAACGATCATCGAGGCCAGACCATGAAAGGTTTCTGACATACATGGCATCAAAGTGTGGAGGATCTCACAGAAAATCAATGTTATCCTATAGTCAAAGGATTACATATGCTACTCGACTCGATGGGATTCCTATTGACGGTAGTGTGTACTTCCAACTATTAGGAATCCCATATGAGTCATTCAGTATTCGCTTTAACAAATACCCACATGTCCATACGAGTTTCCAAAACTCTTGGTACATCTGGTTAAACCATTGGAACTCTAATTCCAATATAAGACATGTGCTAGTCTTCTATGTTATAGGAATTCGACCGTATTCCAAAACTAACGACTATGAATATTTACCTTAAGAATAGTTTACACCTAGTGTCAAGACTATTCTAAGGTCGATTTCATTCTTAGCATATCTATACATCAATTTCATATGCGTAATGACAATACCATTATAAGGTATGAAATGAAAAAAATGTAGTTATTTTATTACTAAATAATAAAATGTACAAATCGAATTGGCACTCCAAGCACCAACTTCATCACTTGTTGCACTGGAAACGTTCATTCACATGGTGGAAAATTATAATCTCATACTCAATTGTGAGAAGTGTGTATTCGGGTCACATCCGGAAACTTACTAGGGTATACGATTGGAATAAGAGGAATAGAAGAGGATCATGGGAAGATCAAGGAATACCTTGTTGTATTGGAAAAGTTCTTTCACAACGTGGAGAAGTATAATCTCTGACTCAACCCCTAGAAGTGTGTATTCGGGGTCAAATCCGGAAACTTACTGGGGCATACCATTGGAATAAGAGGAATAGAAGTGGATCATGGGAAGATCAAAACAATAGCAAAGAAGAAAGTAAAGGCTTTTCTGGGGAAGTATAGTACATCAATCGGTTTATCTCCAAACTGACATCGGTATGTGAACCGATCTTCAAATTACTTAAAAAAGAATCAGACAGTAGAATGTAATGGATAGTGCTAAGAGGCATTTGACAAAATTAAAAAGTACTTGACCAACATGCCAGTTTTGAAGCCTCTGAGACTTGGTAAACCTTTAGTCTTGTACTTGGTCGTGGATTTTGAAGCCCTAGGGGGTGATATTGGTGTAGGATTATGATGTTGAGGTAGAACACGCCATCAACTATCTCAGTAAGAAGATGCTACTATATGAGGCATGCTACTAAGAAGTGGAGAAAATCAGTTTTGCATTGGTGTGGGTCATTAAGAAGCTGTGACACTATTTCCAATCCTATAAGATATAAGTTGTCACCAAGGAGGATCATTTGAGGTACTTGCAGTCAGAAACCTCCCTAATCGGCTAGCTGGGAAGGTGGTTAGTTCTATTGACTGAGTTTAACATCGGCTACATCACCAAGAAAGTAATTAAGGGATCAGACATGACATAATTCTTGGCCCAACAACCAATTGAAGAGGAACGATATGAGTATGAGTTCCCAGATGAGGAAGTTAAGGCGATTACAAACAAAGGATGGAAGAAGTACTTCGACAAAGTCGTGAATTGTAAAGGTGCAAAGATTGGAATTGTTTTGGTAACCCCGGGAGGAGAGACTTTGACTATGGCCAAGAGACTAACTTTCTTAGTCACCAATAACATAGCCGAATACGAAGCTTGTATATTTAGACTGGAAGCACTAATAGACTTCGGGGTGAAGGATACAGAAATCTATGAAGACTCGATGTTGGTAATTCGATAGATATGAAGAGATTGAGAGTTGAATGAAGATAAATTGAATCCGTATTTATTCTGGCTCAAGGATTTGACGCAAAATATCCTAAACTTCACATTCTGACACTCTTCCAGGGAAGACAACTAAATGGCAGATGCTCTGGCTACTTTGGCTTCAACTTGGGAGAGTCCAGAAAAGCTGACTATGAAAACTCTTATGTTGACTACAACTTGTAAGCATAGTAATGAAGTAAATAAGTTCATGGACATCGAGATCAACTACGAAAGGCCCTAATACCACGACATCAAAAATTTCTCATATCACGGGGAATTTATTGAAAGGGCTTGGAAAAATGACAAAATGGCAATCCTGAAGCTGGCTTCTCAGTTAATAAGTCTATGGGGGACTTGTAAAAACCATAATTTAACAGAATACAATTAAGATGCCTAAATGAGGATGAAGCTAAAAAGGTAATGGAGGAAGGCCATGCGGGGGTATGTGGATCACATATGAGTAGACTTAATTTTTCAAGGAAGAGTGAGTGACAAGGGTTTTACTAGTCGACTATAGAGGTGGATTATACAGAGTTAGTAAATCATTGTCATGATTTTCAAGACTATGGAAACGTGAACCACTTACCACCAATAGAGTTGCACTGGTTATCAGAGCCTTGGCCTTTCTTAGCTTGGGGCATCGATTTGATCGGAGCAATCAAGCCACAAGATTTTAATGGACATCGATTCATAGTAATGGTCGTGGACTAGTTCTCCAAGTGGGTAGAAGCCAAATCCTTTCATAATATCACAACCAAATAGATGGCTAAGTTCATAGCCTAGAATATCATCTATCAGTATGGAATGCTACACCACGTAGTAACAGATAACATGATATAGTTTCAAGGGAAGACCAAAGCCATGTTGTAGAAGTACGGGATTGGGCACTACAAGTCTTCACCATACAAACCAAAATCCAATGAGGCGATGAAGGCCACCAATAAAACATTGAAGATGATTATGACTAAGATGATAGAGACCTACAAAGACTGGGCGGACAAGTTTCCATTTACGTTATGGGCTATAGGATTTCGGTCAGGATGGCAACAAGAGCTACGCCTTATTCTCTGGTATATGGAATGAAGGTCATACTACCTGTAGAAATCAAAGTATAATCAATGCGAAGTATGATGGAAGCATGATCCCTGAGTGAGAATGAAGTGCAGGAAGATTTGAACAACCGACTATACTTGACGAGAAGAGAATGAAAGCTATGTATCATACTCAATTGTACCATAAAAGTATAGCTAGAGCCTTCAATAAAGGATCTGACCCAGCAAGATTAAGGAATGAGACTTGGGGTTGAAAAAGTCAAGACCACTAGCAATGGACAAAATGGGAAAGCTTAGGCCTAATTGGGAAATGCCCTATTTTTTGAGAAAGATCTTGAAAAATGGAGCAGTTCTGTTGTTTGACTTGGAAGGGAACGAGTTCAAAGAACTTATCAATATATATAGACTAAAGAAGTATTTTGCATAAGAAAAAAAAAATGGAGCTCTTTAGGTCGAAAATCTTCAAAGATGGCCTAAGCAAAAGTTAGAGCACACCTTGCTAAATTGGAAATGGTTTAGGCAAAAGTTAGGGATAAGTGAGTAAGGAAAATAGTTAATTGGAAAACCTGGAAAGGGCAAACAGTGGTATCCTTACACAAAATAATTAATTTATTCACGCATGTACTAAGAAGGAATACTAATATTTTATTGAAATAATCCTCAAAAGTTCATGAAATGCAAAGTTTTGGCTAAAAGAGAAATTTTAGGCTAAGCATGCATAAATCATCTCCTTTGTCTCTTTATTTTAGGTCCAAATCAGAAGATCCAATCAGGAAATCATGTCTATTCGGTACATTGGAGGACTTTGGGTCGGTGATCCAGGAAGCAACGATACACATGTCCACATTGGAAGGTAAGCCTTTCAAAGGCAAGGTATGGAGGGTACTCGTACCGCCGATAAATCCTATCCTGAAGGTAGAATGTGCTGGCATATAGACCCGAGAGAGGTACGCAGTGACCAAGGAAGTCTTTGGTGATATGGCTGAGACGCCATTAAGAACACATCAATAAAATCTCTGCATCAGATACTCACTACAGCCACTCCTTCCATGCATCATAAGAAAAGTTCTTCTTCAATAGGGCACGTGCTAGATGATGTCGGGGACTATAGAAGGTAAATGTGGAGACCTACGGGGGACCAATAAGCATCAACTTCTCTTGCAAGCACGCCTATAAAAAAAACTTATGTGTTTCCTCATTAGGTTGAAAACATAAAAAGGTGGTCCACGTAAAAATTAGAGTGGCCCGCTAGGATGAAAATTCGAAAGGATACTCTAACCAAATTTTAGAGCACACATGTGTTTCTATACATTGCATTTTTTTACATATAGTCCAATGATGAGTCTCATACAAGGGATACCTCTGGAAAATTAGGAACTTGCAAGGATGAACACCATAAAGAAAAGTAACTCCAAAGATCAATACCAAAAGCCAGCCGGATATAATATATGCCTGACCTACCTTCTCTCAAACTAGCAGATTCGGCCATATATATCCTAGAAACCCTAAATCCGACCGGAAAAGAAGAATTATCTTTGAATCAGTTACTAATGTCAATGGATCTGATCATGACCGGCTAAATATATATTTCAAACTTAACTTCTGGTCAGACATGCATTAAAGTGGGTAATGCTCCATTAATGGTTGGCCATATGAATGATTCAAATTATATATCTAGCCATACATAAATTGGATGTTACTCTATAGTAATGACAATAACGCCATACAAAAGAGGAAGCTAAAGGGGGATTCTGTCTCCCTTCCATTTCCAGGCCCCCAGACATTATAAATAGTGAGCTTTCCCCACTTAGAAAAGCTAATCAGAATTTTGAAGACCCTAAAGCTGAAAAAAGTCACCCAAAAAAACCCTTAAAAATTACCTTTGATCATTTTGAGTTCTTCCTTTCATGGACCAAGTTCGAGTGATAACTCAACATTCAGAGGCTACTCTACGAGCCAAAATACAGAAAAAAGGTACAGCTTGAGGGCACCTTTTTTAGAATTTATTTATTTTATTAGAATTTTATTTACTTGCATGATGTGAACCAATATATCCGACAAGATGTGAAATACATCCAGCCGGATATACACCATATCCGATCGTATATGGAAACTTTACATGGGGTATTTAAGATGGAAATCTAGACATAAATTCCATAGCTGATCCCAAATAGGCGGTAATATGGTTGTACTTGGGATACAATACCACATACCATTGGGGAACAACCATATGCGAGGATGCGATTTTTCTTCATTTTATCCACGTATGTTTAGAAATCGTGTTAGAAGTATGTTTTCAATTATTATATATTTATAGTTTTTTTTTTATATTGATAGCATAACAGAACAATTATTGATCGCGATTCATATCCGGCCAGAGACTAATTGCAAGTATGGCTGAACCTAAATGTTTAAAATATAAATCCGACCGGGCCTCTTCAAGGCCATGCCAATGAGGGGTATATCATAGCCCCTTGTTTGCGCAGTTATGCATATTATTTTCCCGTTCTTTAGCTATTAGAATGTTATTGCATCTTAATCATAAATGTTGCCTTATTACCAACATCTGAATATGTTTCTTTTATGCTTTTATCTTTACTGTGTAGGACTATGATTATTCAATGTTTTATTTATCAAACTGCTTCTGTGTTTTATTTATCAAAGTATATTTATCAGAACGTTAAGTAAAGCTGGCCATATATATGTATTTTAAACTTACATCCGACCAAGCCCTTGAAATGCATGCTCAAGTTCTATTTTAATACTGCTTTCTTAACAAGTGATGTAATAATGTAGAGATAATTTGTTAGTTTTATTCATTTCTTTTTTTATTATTAATGAATACGCCCATTTATGCTTTTAAATCACTTTTTGCATGTTATTGCATTATAATATTTGGAGATACCTCCTTCAAACGTAAATATTATACTGGCATTAGTAAGAGACTTTTCTGAACCCAAACGGGTTTAAGGTCAAACCTCGTGAGGGGCGTAGTGCTGCCTTAAATAATTCCTGGTGTTTCATACTGGGTGGCGACTCCCTTATCCTCCGGTTAGTCTCCCAGTGAGACTATTTGTTCTTTCCAAGATCTGTGAGCCCAATAGTATAGTGGTCACTGACATCATAGGTATAGTGTTAAATCCTGCTTCACTCTTACAGATGGCGACTCCACTAGAGATAGAGAATCGGCCCCGAAAAAATACCTTGTGGTATTTATGGCGATATTGAGGAGAATCATGTCATCATCTTTTACAAACCACTTTTAACCCTGATGGCGTTGCATATCGAGAAATCTCTTTCCCTCAAATATGTGAAATGGTATGTGATGATAACCATCACTTATTGCCACATACCATTGGGTGTAAAAGTGCGTTCACTTTGTCGATCGAATCCTTGAGTGTGGAGACCTAGTCGTAAACGACACTTCATGCACTTACGTATAAAAAAGGCGGGTTGACTTGGTCAATTGAACTCTTGAGTGTGGAGACCTAGTTGTGGGCAATCTAAGCCTTACCCTTTTAAGCCCACATGAAAATCCGTAGGTGTTATCCTACAGAAGCCTCCCTTATGCTTTTGTTTGGGCCCCCAATTATTTGAAGCCATTTGAAACTTTTTCCATGAGATGTAAAGCCTGTTTGGCATTTTCAACTGGAAACAGTTTGCATTTTGTAATAACTGGGACAAATGCTTTGAAATCTCAATGGGCCACCTTTTATGCAAACTTTGTTGGGCTTAAATTTTTTTAATGATAATTCAAAATGCCAAAACATGAGTCTGATACTTATATTAACTTTCATCTAGAAAGGGTACGCCTTATTTTTGCCCATTTTGATATTCTTAAACTTTCTAAGCCCATCCTAAAATACAAAGATTACTGAGGGTCCAATTCATCATTTTTATAGAGGGACACGATCCCATACTAGGTTTAGTTTTTTTTAATGGGCATTCTTTGTCTTTTAACAATGGAATAGAGCCAAAGTAGCCGGAGTTTATCATTTTTAGCGTAGGAGAGAACGAGCTTGTGTAGTCCCTATATTGGTGCATAAGTTACGCCAGACCTAGTGTAGATATTGACTTACCATGTGTTAGGGAGAAATAAGGTTAGAAGGATATACACTTTCTGATGCAGCCATCATAGCGATCTGTTGGATTAGAGAGCCATGTAGATTAGCTAATAGACTCTGAAATGGCCAGCATTGATAGTTCTTTAATAGACCAATCAGAAACAAATGTGAACAAAATGGAAGAAAACTTGCGGAACCTGACCAATATTGTGGCCAACATGGTAGTAACTCGGACTATAAGAGCCAAAACTGGTGGAAATAGATGGATGACCAAAATGACATCTAACATTAGGCAACTAAAGAAAAAATTCATGGATAAAATATACGAGTACAAGAAGTTCTATAGCCGAGGGAAATGTAAAAAGAACGAAGGAGAAATGAAATAACGAAAGTGAGCATAGTCTAGAAGTGAAACTTCTCCAACCTGAGAGAGCCAATGTCCAGGATTTTGGATGAGGTTAAGAGACAAATACTATTTAAACAGCTAGAGCCAAAGCCCGTGCCAGATCTGCTTCCAGCCAAGCTTCACACAAACTTATACTATTATTTACACCATTAACACGACCATAACACCGACAGTTGCATCCGCCTCAAACATGAGTTTCAAGATCTCGATGGAGGCAAGTTACCTAATCTTGAGGGGTACAACTGTTAGTGTTCCTAGAACATGCCAATGATCTAATAAGCATGAAAACATGTTCATAAATTCAAAATAAGTTGCGGAATTACTTACATTGAATGGATTTGAGCTTTTAAATTTTGAGAAGAAGATCCAAGATGCTTCCTTTGTTGATTCCAAGCTTTGAGTTGAAGATCTCCAAGATCCTTCCTTTGTTGATTCCAAGCTTTTGAAGTTGTTTCCCTATCACCTTTGTTGATTTGTGAAGTACTAGCTCCTTTGAAATTGCAACAAAATCAAAGTGTAGAGAGGATGGCCATTCACGCCCAAGTTGAGAGAGTTCTAGGGTTTCCATTTTGTTCCATATATGTTTTTGTGTGTAGTATACACAAGTGAAGAGAGATAGAAGAGTTTTAGGTAAAACCCATTTACCCTTTTACCTAAACAAGGTAGTTGGGTAAATGGTTTCACCAAAACAATTCCAAGGTAGTTGGATGGTGGGTGGCTTGGCATAAATTCCAACTGCCCTCCCAACTACCACATATGAAGTGGGCCCCACATTTGAATTCAAAATTCAAATGTCTCTACGAACATTTGCCGCGGCTCGGTTCCGTTTAATCCGATTAAACGAACTTTCGTCGCTAAATAATTAAATCTAATTTAATTAAGTAACGATGCCTCGCAAATATATTACGAATGTCGTCTACGAATTAATTCTAAATTAATTCGCTCGTTCGCATTAAAGTCCAACTTTTATTTCGTAATGAAATTCAATTCATATTAATATATCCGATATATTAATTTTAGCCCATGCGAATAAATTAAATAGAAAAATCAAATTTAACTATTAATTTATTTTACCGATTAATTCCAAATTAATCGCGTTCTCTCTCTTCCGAACACATTTAATCCCAGATTAAATAATACCTCAATTAATCCCAGATTAATTCTAATTAAATCAACTGTCATCGGTGAATCTTTGGGAAGCGACCCAAGAGATCCTGGATATGTTGGCAGTAAATACGATCATCGGATTATCCGAATACGTGCGTACCTCGTACCACATGCTTACCGATTTACAAGACATGGTTGGCTTCTAGCAAAGAACCGTGCCTACCCAATTCTCCAGAAATATTCTTACTGGAATATATAATCTATGTCAGGCGTAGTATACGTAGTATTACGTATTGCGATCCAGTATCGGATTGTCACGTGCTAGGCCTGAGGCTGGAATGTGTCTACCCCGTACGAAGCACATGTCGGATGTCTGGTAACTAGTCTCTATAATCGGACATACATGACCTAGTCATAATATCCCGATGACTGCAATACTTAAGAGCACTAGTATTGTATCCTACGTGACATCATCTCCACTATGACTGGAGTGATACTTCCGTCTTGACATCACACCCAATACACAACGATTCTCGATATACCCAGCAGAGGCATACACAGAACCTATTAAAGCCCTGGACGACCAAAACTAAAGCATACCGATTGTCGCAAGTATTAGCGATGCAAGTCTCAGGTTAAGACCAAATACACTTACCCTGATTTCGGACTTCCATAGACACATAGTCATACTACCAATGGAATTCCGAGGGGTCTATCCAGAGTGAAGCTGTTTTCTGTACCATCGGTAAAACACACATCCTATTACACTTGCATGAGTATCCTATACCCAAATATATGAGAACTATGCCGTTATGATCTCACATAACACGCATAAGTGTAATACTAGTCTATTCCACATTATCGATGTCCAGTCTCGATAATATTACGACTAGGGATATTTAATGATTAATCCTTCGTGGACTGATACTGTCTCATATCATCTCAATCCAGGAACTAATCATAAGGACCTCCTATCATTTATACATCTAAGTGATCTAATCACAAATGATAAGAGTGCAATCTCCTTGTCATATAGTTAATTTGTACAACAACACCATGATCTGTACAAATAGTGACATTATGGGTCATAATTGTCCAACAACAACCCCTAAACATGATTGTTGCATTACATCTTTCTTTTTCCTGATATGAGTCTGTTGGACACAGAAATTGGCGACGCTGTCCCGGGATCCCGGCCCGGTTGGGAGTATAGAGTAGTCCGCAGGGGACTAAACAAGAGAAATAAAATGGAGTCACCACCCAGTGTGAACTGGGAAATGATTTAAGGCCGCACTCACCCCTCGCAAGAGGAGACCTCAAACCGTTGGGTTCGGAATGGTCCCTTACTTATGCCAATTGTAATGAAAGGATTTATGCGATAATATTACCAAGTCTCATACAACACATGCAAGAATATTTCCCAAGTGGTACGTGGAGTTGTATCCCAAGTACAGACCGCACTACCGTCCATTCGGATTCGGCTATAGAATTTATGTATGGGTTTCCATCTGATATACCGCAAGGGATAACACGCAATCATTAACACAACGCAATCATTAACCCAATGTAGACAGACATGAAATATGAGAACACATATAACAATAAATAACCAAAAAGACAAACATGCGAAACAACAAGGAAGATAAATAACACAAAATAAAATACGGAATAGTAAAACAACAATAATCGTAAACTAAATGTGAAATACTAAAAGGCTAATAATATCAAATGAATGCGGAATAATAAATATGTGACCAAATAATTTGGCCATTTTCAATGTAGGACTTCGCATACCCGGTTGGACGTATTTCACGTCCAACCAAGTATGCCTCATCTAGGACGACAAAAAAATATGTAACAAAGGGTGCCCTCAGGTCTTACCTTTTAAGTCGCTTCTTGGAAGTGCGTTACGTGGTCGTTGAAAGGGTTAATGTACCACAACTTTTCTGGTTTCCTGACTCGGGTTCGCCGCTATTTTGCTCGCTGTTTTTTTCATTTTCTCTCGCTGTTTTGGACTGTTTTTGCTGGTGTTTTGCTCTCTGTTTGGGGACGGTTTTGGTTCACTGTTTTGGCTATTTTGGAGTATGTTTGTTCTCTATTTGTATCTCAGTTAAAGGGTGATTTTCAGGATTATTTTTGGGACTGCATAGGGCTGTTTAAGGGAATATTATAGGGTTATTTGGCCATTGTTTTTGGACTGTTTTGCTCACTGTTTTTGGGTGATTCACGATCACAGTTTCAGGGTATTTTGGGGCTGATGAATCGGTCAAGGGGCTGATGTTTTTACGTGGATCATGCATGCATGGAAGGTCAAGGGCTGTCGAGTTGGTGTATACGTGCAGTTGGGTTTAATGGCTTTTGTTTGAACGTGAAGAGGGGCTGCTTCGGTCAGGGGGTTGTAGTTTATTTGTTACTATTTGGTGGGGCAGTGAGGGTTAAGGTGCAGGTCAGCATGCGGTGGACGTGGTCTGCTGTGTGAAGGGGTGCTGAATGTGGCTGTTTTGTTGTTTTATCTTTATTTGTGGGCAGTTTGTGAGTGGCATGAGGGTATCGGTGCTGAAGGCTTCAGTTTAAGGGTTTTATGTATTTTTTGTTGGTTGAATCGGCAGTGGGGTGTGGTGAGTGGATGCTAGTTTATGGGGCGGTGTCAATAAATGAGAGAGTCGAGTGTGAAGAGAAGAGATGGGGCGAGCTCTGTGTGGATATGGCGTCAAATTTGGGTCTTACATTTTGTTTGTTGTTGTTTTGTCTTCACGTGGCTCCATGTTCAGGGCTGCATGTGCTGTTTTCGTGTTCTTGGTCGGTGAATGACAATTGGTTTCTTGGGTTTTTATCTTTCTTGCTTTGCCGTGAGGGGTGAGAGCTAAGAGCCGTGAGTGGTTAAGGTGTTTTTTTGTTATTGTTGTGAATGAGCTCTATGGGGGTTTGGTTTATGTCCCTTTTTATAAGAGTGGGCTAGGTTTTTCTCGCATGAGAAGGAAACAAGGATCATGCAATAATGAGGGATATCTTTAATTAGTTTGTTATAAGGAAAAGATATTGTGTGATTGGTGGGGAATATATTAAATTTGGAAGGTGATTTATTTAGTTTAGGAGAGGGATTTATTTATTTTAGGAAGGGGGATTTGATTTGATTTGATTTGATTTGTTTAGTTTTAATTTAATTGGATTTGATTTAATTTAGACATGTGTTTTAAATATTTTAATTATTTTGGATTGGGCTTGGAGGCCTGGTTGGTTGCGGGGGTTTTGGGCCGAGGCTTAATATTTTAAAACAGAGATTAATCAGGCGAACCCGAGGCCAATTTAGCGAGTTAAATTTGTTGATGTATTTATTTTTAAATTTTTCCCTTCCGAAGTCCGTTTCCCGCGACTTCCGCAACTTAAATGGTAGTGCCTCCATACGAGGCTCATCACCGGGCTTCATACAAAAATGCATTGTCCACAGTCACCCCCACTTTAATGGGACTTGTGCAGTGTGTGACAGTGACAATCCTATCAAAGTCATGCATGTTTTTTTTAATTACTTAGGTTGTCGGCTGTTGCACTAACCTGCTACTTTGCGAGATGCTTCGAACTAAGTTGATGTAAGATGATGGTTCATTTCCAAACCATTACTTATGTGAGATGATGGTTCATTTCCGAACCATTACTGATGTTAGGTGGTTCATTTTCGAACCGTTAATTGTTGAGATGGTGGTCCATTTCTAAACCGTTACTGATGAGAGATGGTTCATTTCCGAACCGTTACTTGTTGAGATGGTGGTCCATTTTCGAACCGTTACTTGCTAAGGTGGTGGTCCATTTCCGAACCGTTACTGATGTGAGATTGTGGTCCATTTCAGAACCGTTACTAAGTTGAGATTGTGGTCCATTTCCGAACCGTTACTTGCTGAGATGGTGGTCCATTTCCGAACCGTTACTGAGTTGAGATTGTGGTCTATTTCTGAACCGTTACTTATTGAGATGATGGCCCATCTCCGAACTGTTACTTGATAGGTGGTGGTCCATTCCCGAACCATGCTCCATTCCCGGCATGCTAAACCTCATTCCTGAGGCGTCGCTGAATTGATAGTTTTGGTCCATTCCCGAACCATGCTCCATTCCCGGAGTGCCATTCCCGGCATACTAAACCTCATTCCCGAGGCGTCACTAATTTGATAGTTGTAGGCCTCGACCCTGGGATACATTCTCGAAACGACTGATAATGTGGGCCTCGGCCCTGGGATCCATTCCCGAACTGCTGATAATGTGGGCCTCGACCCTGGGATTCATTCCCGAAATTTCTGATAGTATGGGCCTCGACCCTGGGATTTATTCCCAAAACTACTGATGGTGTGGGCCTCGACCCTGGGATTCATTCCCGAAACTGTTGATGATGTGGGCCTCGACCCAGGGATTCATTCTCGATGCTGCTGATAATGTGGGCCTCGATCTTGAGATTCATTCCCGAAACTGCTGATAATGTAGGCCTCGACCCTGTGATTCATTCTTGAAACTACTAATAATGTGGGCCTCGACCCTGGGATTCATTCCCGATGCTGCTGATAATGTGGGCCTCGACCCTGGGATTCATTCCCGAAACTGCTGATAATGTGGGCCTCGACCCTGGGATTCATTCCCAATACTGTTGATGATGTGGGCCTCGACCCTGGGATTCATTCATGAACCTGCTGATAGTGTGGGCCTCGACCCTGGGATTCATTCCCGAAACTACTGATAGTGTGGGCTTCGACCCTGGGATGCATTCCTGAAACTGCTGATGATGTGGCCCTCGGCCCTGGGATCCATTCCCAAAACTGATTGTTTTTGCCGCTTTTTCCTTTTCTTCAAAACCTGCCAACAAAAACAAAACAAAAAATGTGTGTATATGACGTGTATGCTGTTGGACAATTATGACCCATAGCGTCACTATTTGTACATATCACGGTGTTGTTGTACAAATTAACTATGTGACAAATGAGATTGCACTCTTATCATTTGTGATTAGATCACATATATATATAAATGATAGGAGGTCCATGTGATTTGTTCCTGGATTTAGAATGATATGAGACAGTATCAATCCACGAAGGATAAATCATTAAATATCCCTAGTCAGAGCATTATCGAGATTGGACATCGATGAATGCGTAAAAGACTAGTATTACACTTGTGCGCGTTGTGAGGGCACAACGGCATAGTTCTCATATATTTGGGTATAGGATACTCATGCAAGTGTAATAGGAGGTTGTGTTTCTCCGATGGTACGGGAAACAGCTTCGCTCTAGATAAGACCCCCTCAGAATTCCATTGGTAGTATGACTATGTGTCTATACAAATCCGAAATCAGGGTAGGTGTATTTGATCTTAACCTGAGACTTGCACCGCTAATGCATACGACAATCAATATACTTTGGTTGAGGTCGTACAGGGCTTTAACTGGTTTCTGTGTACGCCAATTCTGGGTATATCGAGAATCGTAGTGTGTTGGGTGTGATGTCAAGACGGAAGTGTCACTCCAGTCATATGGAGTTAATGATCGCGCAGGGATACATAACTTGCTCTCTATATAAGGTTGCAACCGTCGGGATAATATGACTTGGTCATGATTATTCGATTTTAAAGAGACTAGTTGCTCGTTATCCGATATATGTTTCGTACGGGGCAGACACTGTACCAGCCCCAGGCCTCGCATGTGATCATCCGATACAGGACAGAAATACCCAATACTACGTATACTACGCCTGATACAAATCTTTTATTCCTGTAAGGCTATTTCCGGAGAATTGGGTAGGCATGGCGCTTTGCTAGAGGCCAACCTTGTCTTGTAAATCGGTATAAATGTAGTACGAGGTACTTACGTGTTTGGATAGTCCGAAGACCGAATTTACTGCCAACATATCCGGGGATCTCATGGGTCGCTTCCCAAAGATTCACCGATGACGTATGACTCCCACCTTTTATTTAATTTGGGATTAATTAGAAGAGAGAGAGAAAATTATTATGGGATTAATAGCAGAGATATTTTATCTGGGATAAAATATCATTTAAAGAGAGAGAACGATTAATTTGGAATTAATCGATAAATTAATATATTCGATATATTAAACGAAATTGGATTTCGACGCGGAGTTAAAATTAGATTTTAATTCGGGCGAATGAATTAATTTAGAATTAATTCGTTAGCGACGTGTATAATGATTTCGCTAGGCGTAATCATTTAATTACGACGCAACGGAAAATTCGTTAATTTGGAATTAACGAACCCGAGCCCGAGATTATTTGCGAGCGCATTCGCATTTCAAATTCGAGTGCGGCACGTCAAATCAAGCGTCAATTAAGTGATGGATGTCTTTCACTTTGAATGATTGACGCCAGTCACTATTCACTGAGTGATGGATTGATGGCAAGTTGATGTGTGTGGTTGGCTAACATTTAATGCTATTTTGGAGCCAAAAGTTTGGTATAGGTTTGAGAATTTAAATATCAAAATTAACAACACATTTTATCTCTCTCTCTCTCCTCCTCTCTTCTTCCTCCATTCACGCCCAAGGGGCTGAGATTTTCCTCACTGGTTTTGCTTGAAACCGTGAGTAGTGGGAAGCCAAAGGTCATGATTTTGTGGCAAAATCAGAATGCTAGCACACTACGTAGACATGCGAAGGTGATAGGGAAGTCAACCCATGAGCCGGGAATCGTACGACGGAGCTTGGAGCTTGGATTCTTGAAGATGAAGGGCGAAAACAGTGAGCTGTGAACTGCTCTGTCGTGAGCTTCACAGTGAGCAGATTTTGAGTTTTTGTGCCTTCCGCGTCGCTCAACCGATTGATGTAAGTATTCCGCGACTTCTCGATTTGTATTCGCACTTGTTTCATGTTTGTTATTCGATCCTATGGACCTAGAAACTCCAACAATAGTATCAGAGCTTGGTTAAAAGCATGAAATTGAATTAGGGCTTAAAATTTGGGTAAAATGTTTGTGAGCATGATTTGAATGAATTGGATGTTTAAGTATTCTTATAACATGTTTAATTGATGATTGATTGGATTAATTTGATTAAAAATTGTTTGGAACAAATTTGCCCAAATTTTGGTGTTTTGGAAATATTGATTTGGGTGATTAATTATGTTAATACACTTTAGGTAATTAAATTGGAATTTGGAATTTGGCAATTTAATTGAAATTGGGCTTAAAATTGGATTTGGGCCTTTAATGTTGTAAATGGGCTTATTGGGCTTTGTTGTACAAAGTTGGGTTAAGGCAAATTGGATTGGATCCAATTGGGCCCAAAACCGCTTCCATAAAGCCCAAATGCGACTTAATGGACCTTTAAAGTTTAATTGGGCCTAATGGGCCAAGATTGATTTCTGGGCTTATGGGGTAACTCTTGGATTGGATTTTGGTTATTCGGTTTGACCCGAGTTGACCAAAAGTCCACGCCTTAAGAAATTAATTAAAAGCCCATTGGACTTTAATTAAATTGACGTTGGACGTTAATCGGGCTTTGAGACCCGTATCGATTAAATTTGGAATTTAAGTCGTAAAAGGTTTATAAATAAAGTGTGTTATTTAATTTGGAATTAAATAGCGAATTAGAATTAAATTCGTATTAAATTGGATTTAATTATGTAATTTAATTTAATTCGAGAATTCGTACTTTAAGTACTTATTCGCAAAATGAGTTCTACTCGAGCAAAATCAAATCGTTGTTTGAACATTGGATGATCACTAATTATCAGATTAATTAATTTGATTAGATTGATTGATAACATGCTTGTGTGAATACATGGTTGCGATGCATGAATAATGTATATCGGATGGATATTAGATGGGGTGGGACAATTTTAGAAATTTTGTAATAAATTTGATTTATTAATTGGACCTGCGTGTCCAGCCTTATTACCTCCATATTCTTTGTATTCTCTTCTCACCTATTCCCCTCAATGTAAATGAGGTTTCTTTAGAAGTGTAGTGTAACGGGTAGAAGAAAATTTGTGCTAGCGGGAGAGAGAAAGAGAGAGATTTGATCTAGGATCAATGTGTAAAGTATCCATCCGCATATCATTATTATTTTTCATATGCGCTTTATTATGTGTTTAGAATGCATGTTTAAGGGTGTATGATGATGAGACCTTAACAAAGATAATAAATTGGTTGCCAATTTGCACTCGAAAAACCCTCGCAAATATTAAGCGTCTTTCCTTCCATTGAGTGATTCTCACTCAAGATCTAAGACGGCTTTGGTTTGTTGGCCAAAGTCAAGGCCTTTGTCTGTCGAAGATGTGTTTGAATCACAAAGGCTTTGTTACATGTCAGTGTCTTGTCCAAGTTGTGGTTTGTTGGCCAAAGTCAAGACCACTTCTTGTCCATCGACATTGATTACGAAGCTTTCCATGGTCAATGGGTCGCGCTTGACTGGGATCACTAAGTTTGTTGTACAAAAGCCAAGGCTTAGTTGATTCAGAGGAAAAAGGTTAGGTAATACATTGGATGTATTGGCATATATAAGATATATGTTTCGGACTTGGATGTCCCCCTACCAGATATAGGAATTGGATTAGATCCAATCGATCTTAGAGATCTACCTAGTTAATTATCATACAATTTGTTGGCCAAAGTCAAGATTGTGTGATATTTAATGGGATCCTAGCCCACTAGGAACGCGGTTTCCCGAGTACTCGACAGAGGGTTAGAGGCTCGCCGAAAAATAGTGGGAGGCAAGAATTTAATTTGCAATATTCGTTCAATTACTCGCCATACGCGCTCAAACAATATCATTCGTCATATATATTAAATGTTAGTTGGACTAATATTTAAATTTTGCTTTTAATAAATAGTTGGACTATATTCAAACTATTCATTTATATTTGATTTTATAATTAGATTATAAATCAATATAATTGATTTTAATCTATTAAATTATAGTTGATTAAATAGTTGGACTATTGTAATCATTATAATAAATAGTACCGATATCGTTGATTAAATAGTTGGACTATTAGAATCAAAATAAAATTGAAAGATTGACATTTAAAACATAATCCTAGGGAAAATGTATTTAAATGGTTTAATTTTCAAATTGGGAATAAATTTCAGGATGGTCCTGGAAAAAAATAATAAGTTACTTTATTAGATAAAATAACATATTATGCCTAAGCCCGGAGTTAAGCAAATAGTAGAGCATAATCTTTGGAAGATTATATGATGATAAATTAAGTGCTTAATCCATTAAGCTTGTCGCTGTAGACTCCTTAATTTCTGAATCAGAACTAAGGATTAGATCCTTAAAGTATGATAAAGAAATTGAAGGATCTTCATAAATCTATGCTTAGATTTTAGAAGTACTAAATTGCAATTAATAACTCTTGGAGGGTTAATGACTATTCTCAAGGAGATAAAGTCAAAGTTTGCAATAAGCAAGTAGCGCAAGGCGCACCTTACTTCGATATTCTAGAAGGCCAAGGCTTGGCCAAAGGCTTTTGGAATGATTGAAAAAGGGCAAAGGTAAAATCATTATAATCTTTTAGGAAGATAAAGGACATATCCCAAAATGTCTGACTAATTGTGGCAAACGGGATCGCGGAAGCGTGACTGCCGTTTGGACAAAGCAGACATGAAGGAATTGAAGAACGAGCAAGGCTCTGACTTCAAATATGTTTGTCAAGATTATGTTCACTTTTAAATACTTAGTGTGGTACATAAATATATACCGATGTTCAGAATCTGCTATGAGCAGGATTAGGAAACTGTTATAATGTAACTAGTTTGACTAGAAACATTATCTCTGTATCAGTGTTTAACCCGCTGCGGGTGAACCTTTATATTCTAGAACACTAAAGTGTTTTATTATATAAAGATGATATTGAGATAAACATATTAGATGTGAATAACAGCATTTATATTTTGAATATAAATAAATCTCAAACGTATATAATGACAAACAAATAGCTCAAACTGATTTGATCAGGTGAAACTAATTGTGGCATTGTTGTCCGGGACACAATTAAACAAGAATCGTATATCCACACTTTCGAAGAGTGGGTACTTGGACTGTTGATTTACTCAAATAAAGTCTACGAATCTAGTTTATTGGGCAATGTGTCTAAAACAAATTTACTTGGTTAAAGTTTAAAAGCCACCTATCTGTTAGCCCTAGTTCATAGTGAAACAAGTGGGCCCATTTCTAGCTAGGCTAGATGTGGATATGAATATTTTGTGACCTATACGGATGTGGCATCGCGTAATGGTTATGTGTTTCTTTTGAAGAACACAAATTGGAAACTTTCAGTTTCGACACGAAATACACAAACAGATCGGCTAAAGTATTAAACCGTCACGGTAAAATCGTAATCGAAAATACTTAAGTAATAAGTTTCTAATATACTTGAAAGAGTATAGTATTCTTTCAATGTGGACTCCTATCGGAACATGTCAAAGTGACGGTGTGTCTGAATGGATAAACCGAATTTTTGTTAGACATGATAAGGCTAATCATTAGTCGCTCTGAGCTACCATTTCCTTCAACGGATAAGCTTTAAACAGTGCAGAACTTATTTTGAATAAGGTTCCATAAAATCTGTTTGACAGATTTCATCTTAGATATGAACAGGAAAGAAACTGGGTTTCACATTCCTGATATTTGGGAATGCTAGGCATATGTTGGATGATACCAAACTAAAACCCAAATTGGATAAGTGCCAATTGTAGGCTATCCTAGGGATACCATAAGTATTGTACTTATACAACTCACGAAATAACAATTAGATTGTTGCTCACCATGCGGTTTTCCTAAGAGGAATACCGATATGCAGTGGTAAGTGGGAGGATAGTAAGACTCGATGAAAATCAGAGTAATACTGTTCAAGGCACCGAATCCTAATGGAACACATATAGTTCATCAATGATGAAACTATAACATTAATCTTCGAATACACAAGAACCACGTATGTCGGAGAGATTCAGAAAACAACCTGGGGTATGGGTTTCTGATCTCACCTCATAAAGATGTTTATCTTATTGAGGTATACCAACTGACTACGTATGAGGAAGTGATACAAGGTATCTACTCCCTATTATGACAAAGTGTCATGAGTCCGAAATGGATTCCATGTATATCAACATGCTTAGAACTAGTTGATGTACCGCAAGGCATTGTGCCTAATGGTACTGTATAAGTCTTCAAGGAATACATACATGGATGGCAACAAACCAACGTATAAAGCTAGGCTTTTAGTGGAAAAGTATCATTATCAACATTGTGTTGATTACGATTCAACCTTTTACCTGTTGCCACGGTAAATCCATTTGGATAATGCTTGCTAATGCTGCATATTTCATTTTTGAAATGTGTCAGCTTTACGGGAAAATCGCTTTCCTGAAAGGAAACCTTTTGGAGGATGTTCATAACATCCTTTCGGTTTTGTCGTACCAAAAACAAGCAAACAAGGTTTGTAGGTTATTCTATCCATGTTTGGATTGAAGAAAGCATATGTTCATGGAATTATCATTTTGATGTAATCATAATAGTTTATGATTTAATTCAAAACGAAAGGATTCTTGTGTATATAAGAGGGTTAGTGGGAGCGCACTGACAGTGGTTGTCCTATAAATAATGATAATAAGTCATTTCTTGGAAATGATATTCCCATAAAATAACTATCAGCGAAAGCTTGACTTTCAAAAACTCTCTGTGAAATCGTACATTGAAAAATGTACGCGACCTGGTGTCTCATACGCTTTGAGCATATGATTCACAAACATGCCAATCCAAGTGATAGTCACTGGATTGATATTAATAACATACTTAGTATCTTAGAGAACTAAGGATGTTGTCTTAATCTGTGGAGAAGGAGAACTTGAAGTGACTGGGATCACTGTAGCAAGTTTCCTAACCGATAAAGACGACTGTAAGTCGCAAACAGTACTATACAGTTTGAATAACGGTACAGTGAGCTGGAAATCTTCCATGCAAGATACTGTTACCAAATAAACAACATATGCTGGTTATTGCTGCAGCTGAGGCAGCAATAGAAGCCTTCTGGGGTCGATTAATATCTAATTAGATTAGAGTTAGTTCTTTTAGCAGCTGAGCTAGGCTGCAGCACATGCTAAAGAATTAATGGTCTCATCAACGATCCAGATACATACTTCGATATTCATCTGATTCGTTCGGATCATACATCGTGGCGATGTGATGATCGTATAAATCGCATCAGACGATAATCATGCAAATCCGCTGACGAAAGCTTTTCTCAGTAATTTGAGCCAACCGTACATAGTTGGGTGTCAAGAACTCAAGTGACTGGCTATAGGCCAAGTGGGAGATTGTTGGACAATTATGACCCATAGCGTCACTATTTGTACAGATCACGGTGGTTTTGTACAAATTAACTATGTGACAAAGGAGATTGCACTCTTATCATTTGTGATTAGATCACCTAGATATATAAATGATAGGAGGTCCATGTGATTTGTTCCTGGATTGAGAATGATATGAGATAGTATCAATCCACGAAGGATAAATCATTAAATATCCATAGTCAGAGCATTATCGAGATTGCACATCGATGAATGCGTAAAAGACTAGTATTACACTTGTGCGCGTTGTGAGGGAACAATGATATAGTTTTCATATATTTAGGTATAGGATACTCATGCAAATGTAATAGGAGGTTGTGTTTCTCCGATGGTACAGGAAACAACTTCGCTCTGGATAAGACCCCCTCGGAATTCCATTGGTAGTATGACTATGTGTCTATGGAAATCCGAAATCAGGGTAGGTGTATTTGGTCTTAACCTGAGACTTGCACCGCTAATGCATACGACAATCAATATACTTTGGTTAAGGTCGTCCAGGGCTTTAACCGGTTTATGTGTACACCAATTATGGGTATATCGAGAATCCTAGTGTATGGGTGGTGATGTCAAGACGGAAGTGTCACTCCAGTCATATGGAGTTGATGATCACGCAGGGATACATAACTGGCTCTCTATATAAGGTTGCAACCGTCGGGATAATATGAATTGGTCATGATTATCTGATTTTAAAGAGACTAGTTGCTCGTTATCCGATATATGCTTCGTACGGGGCAGACACTGTACCAGCCCCAGGCCTCGCATGTGATCATCCGATATTGGACATAAATACATAATACTACATATACTACGCTTGTTACAGATCCTTTATTCCTGTAAGGATATTTCCGGAGAATTGGGTAGGCATGGCGCTTTCCTAGAGGCCAACCTTGTCTTGTAAATCGGTATAAACGTAGTCCGAGGTACTTACGTTTTCGGATAGTCCGACGACCGAATTTACTGCCAACATATCCGGGGATCTCATGGGTCGCTTCCCAAAGATTCACCGATGGCCTATGACCCGCACCTTTTATTTAATCTGAGATTAATTAGAAGAGATAGAGAAAATTAATCTGGGATTAATAGCGGAGATATTTTATCTGGGATAAAATATCATTTAAAGAGAGAGAACGATTAATTTGGAATTAATCGATAAATTAATATATTCGATATATTAAATGAAATTGGATTTCGACGCGGAATTAAAATGAGATTTTAATTCGGGCGAATGAATTAATTTAGAATTAATTCGTTAGCGACGTGTATAGTGATTTCGCTAGGTGTAATCATTTATTACGACGCAACAGAAAATTTTTTAATTTGGAATTAACAAACCCAAGCCCGAGATTATTTGCGAGCGCATTCGCATTTCAAATTCGAGTGCGGCACGTCAAACCAAGCGTCAAATCACTAGTCGCTTCTAGCGTCAAATCAGTCGTCAATTAAGTGATGGTGTTTTTCACTTTGAATGATTGACGCCAGTCACTATTCACTGAGTGATGGATTGATGGCAAGTGATGTTTGTGGTTGGCTAGCATTTAATGCTATTTTGGAGCCAAAAGTTTGGTATAGGTTTTGAGAGAATTAAATACCAAAAACAACATATTTATTCTCTCTCTCTCCTCCTCCTCTCTTCTTCCTCCATTCACGCCAATGGGCTGAGATTTCCTCATTGGTTTTGCTTGAAACCGTGAGCAGTGGAAGCTAAAGGTCATGATTTTGTGGCAAAATCAGAGTGCTAGCACACTACGTAGATATGCGAAGGTGATATGGAAGTCCACCATGAGCTGGGAATCGTACGACGAAGCTTGGAGCTTGGATTCTTGAAGATGAAGGGCGAAAATAGTGAGCTGTGAACTGCACTGCCGTGAGCTTCACAGTGAGCAGATTTTGTGTTTTTATTGGCTTCCGCGTCGTTCAACCGATCGATGTAAGTATTCCGTGATTTCTCGATTTGTAAGCACTTGTTTCATGTTGTTATTCGATCCTATGGACCTAGAAACTCCAAGATATGCATGTATGCATGGATGTATTGTTGGTTTCTATAATATGTCCCAAGAAAGATTAAGCATATATGAAATACAACAAAGAATATATATAAAATGAAGTATGGCGGAATCATACTTACAATATCTTGTGATGAG
>SKCR01018454.1:0-138071 GCA_019454045.1 Zanthoxylum bungeanum | reverse complement strand
TAAAACCAGCCATAGGTGTAAGACATAGAAATCGGCAACGCTGTTCCAGGCTAGCGGCCCGGTCGGGAGTACGGAGCAGCCCACGGGGGACTAAACCGGAGAAATAACATGGAGTCGCCACCCGGTGTGAACCGGAAAATGATTTAAGGCCGCACTCACCCCTCGCAAGGGAAGACCTCAAACCGTTGGGTTCAGAATGGTCTCTTACTTATGCCACTTGTAATGAAATGATTTGTGCAATAATTTAATCGAATCTACACAACATATTTCCAAGAGTATTCTACTTCTAAGTTTGCATGTATAAAATGAATCATCATAACGGCAAACATATGATATCACACAATAATCTCATGAACATGTTGAATCATCTAACACGAAAAATAAATAACAACCTAAACATAAACATAAAGAAACACCTATTGCGAAAGGAGATAATAAGATCATGGATAGATGAATAACATACTAATGGCTAAATCATGCTTGAGAAACAAGTAACATCCTAAAGACCTAATCATGCTTGAACACAATCTTGCGAACACATCAAATAGATGAATGCGGGAATACAAATGGATGATAACAGCAAAAGTGTCAATAATGGAATGGCATGGTTAATTACATAATACAAGAGAAATCACCCAAGAAGCGACCATGCATAAAATGTTATGAAAAGGACTCAGTTCAGTGTATGGGTGTTCATGTAGTGTTTGGAAACGCGTTCGAACGGTAAACAGAAGGTTTGCGTTCGTATAACGTTTGAGAATGCGTTCGAACGGTAAACAGAAGGTTTGCGTTCGTATAGCGTTTGAGAACGCGTTCGAACGGGACAAGACCTGATGCATGATAAAACAAAACACATGAACGTTCGAGTAGCGTTCGTAAACGCGTTCGAACGGTAAACAGAAGGTTCGCGTTCGTATACCGTTTGAGAATGCGTTCGAACGAGACAAGACCTGATGAAACAAAACGCATACACGTTCGAGTAGCGTTCGTAAACGCGTTCGAACTGTAAACAGAAGGTTCGCGTTCGTATAGCGTTTGAGAACGCGTTCGAACGGGACGAGACCTGATGAAACAGAATGCATATGCGTTCGAATAGCGTTCGTAAACGCGTTCGAACGGGAAACAGAAGGTTCGCGTTCGTATAGCGTTCGAGAACGCATTCGAACGGGACATGACCTAATGCATGATAGACGACACAAACACATACACGGATTCACAATGTAGGAGATAAAAATATAGCTGATCGGATACTAATTCATTTAGGGTTTGACTTACAGAAAGTCCAGTCGGATTTTTTTGCGAACACGGATTTCAGAAAATAGATAGGGAAAATAGGAAAATTGCATCGACATGTCTAATATGGGAGTATGCATGTTCCCTCTAACCCGAAAGAATAGGCACGATACAAGAGTCCAAATTCCTTTTATCTTTCGAATGTGCAGTCTAATCCTGAAACAAATAGGAAATATAGATCCTCAACACCGATGTTTGAGGTTAAGAGTCCTGGGAAAGCCATTTTGTCTGATAAAGAATGATGAGAGAGCTGCTGGAGATCTTTGGGTTTTTACAACGGATGTATTCTTGATCTTTAAACTTCGGTGACAAATAGGAAGACTGTTGGAATTTTAAATTCATGATATATTCCCGGCCAAACATACGTATAGCTAAATCCGGCTGGACATTCGAAATGAATATACATCTGGTCTGACATATGTTAGAAAATTTCACCAAAACGTCAATCAAAAGGTAGATAGTTGGGGGCAAAGCCCATTTGAGGAAGAATACTAAGATACAATATTTGCTTGCAAGAAAAGATCTTGAGATAAATTGGAAACATGGGGTGTACAATAGAACGCAGGCTATCAATAGAGATCAAAGCATCTCAAAATTGGTCGAAGCATCGGGACTTGAAGGTCCAATCACAACAAAAGTCGAAGCATCTCAAATATTTTTCGAAACATCGGGGAACTTGAAGGTTCAATCAAATCAAAGGTCGAAGCATCTCCAAAACTAGCCGAAACACCGGAAAACTTGAGGGTCCTATCACAACAGAGGTCAAAGCATCTCAAAATACCAGTCAAAGCATCGGGGGACTCGAGGGTTTAATCACAATAGAGGTATTTCTATCACAATAGTGATCGAGGCATCTCACAAGCAGTCAAAATATTAGGGAATCTACGGGTTCATCACATATCACACAATCACAACAAAGATTGATGTATCCCATAAGCCTAAGGGTCATCTATTTATCAACAAGCTACTACAGAATCAGGTAAGTCCGTGCGACGCCCGACAAACTAGGTAAGTAAAAACATACATTCATGACTTTGATAGGCATGTCACTCTCACACGCTACACAAGCCTATGAAAGTGGGGGCGACTATAAACATTGTATTTTTTACGTATATAGTCCCGATGATGAGTCTCGTACATAGGACACCTCTGGAAAATTAGGAAATTGCAAGGATGAACACCATGAAGGAAATGAACACCAAAGAATACTGCCAAAGCCTGTCGGACATAAACTATGTACGGCCTACCTACTCTCAAACCAGAAGATTCGGCCAAATATGTCTTAGAAAACTTAAATTCGGCAAGACAATGACAACTATTATTGAATGTATAGATTATCCATTACTAAAGTCACTGGATTTTATTATGACCGACCGGGCATACATTTCAAATTTAACATCCGGCCAGTCATGCATTGAAGTAGGTACCACTCTATTAATGACCGGCCGGATAAATAATTCAAAATATATATTTTTTCGGACATAAATCGGGCGTTACTCTTCAGTAATGACAGTAACGCCAAATAGAAGAGGAGGCTGAAAGGGGATTATGTCCCCTTTTCATTTCCAGACCTCCTCAAGCATTATAGAAAATGGAGTTTTCCATCACTTAGAGGCTAATCGAAAGATCATAATAAGAAAGCAAAAAAAATAAAACCACCTCACCCATAAGAAACCCTAAAAATTCCCTTTAATCATTGGAGTTCCTCCATTCTTGGAGTGATTTCAAAAAATGACCCAGTATCCAGAGGTTACACTTCGAGCCAAGCTATAAAGAAAGGTACAACTTGAGGGCACCTTTATTAAAATTATCATATTTATTGTATTTTTCTTCATGCTGTGAACCAGTATATCCAGCCGGGTGTGAAATACATCTAACTGGATATACACCATATCCGGCTTTATATGGTCATTAACTTATTGGTATATAGGTTGGAAACCCAGATTTAGTAACATGTCTAGTCTTGTAGAATAATCAAAACAAATGGGTCTTGGGCAAAGGGATGACGGCATCATAATATTTTTTTTCCGTTGCATACACGCGGCCGCTACCCAACAGAAAGTTGAAAAAATGATTCTCCATATCCCAGAATATAGAGGCAGCTTTCAAGAACACATAGTCTATCTTGACCTTGTGAAGATAACAGTGTGCAGACAACTAAGCTAGGTCTATGGGTGACCAATCACGCACCCTGCGGAGGAGGGACACAATAAGATCTTCCAATATACCAGCCATCAGTAGTGAACGAATATAGTTAGGAGCGTCCAAATGTAAACTAAGGTTGGTCTGATATGTAATGTTGATGGCCGGATATATGTGGTTGACAAGAGTTTCTGTGGAGAATAATGAGGCTAGGGCAAGAAGGATAATAACTCAAAAGTGCCCACGGTGACAGAATTAAGGAGAGAATGTTTCTTGATGAAACAAAAAGGGGACAAGGCCTTATATAGAGAAAATCTGAATTCAGACAGTGTAAAGAGAGTATCATTATACTTAGAGGGAAACCAATTATGGAAGGGTTCAAAGCACCTCGAGCCGGATATTAAACAATGACATCTAGCCAGACATTAAACCACATCCAGATTGACCGGAGGCAAATAATACGTCTGGCCTAATATAGAAAGGTCGCTCTGGAGTTTCATGATATGTCCGGTCGGCCATAGATTATATGCAGCCTGATTTTCTTAGTCCCAGACAGTACACAAATGTTGTGTTTATGTGTGTTGCTGTGTTGTAGCACACTAGAAAATAAAGACATAGGATGAATGGGAAAATGACTTCATTATAATAAAATTCTAAAGTTTTTACAAAGTCATCATTTTCTATGTACAATTTTTTCTATAATGATAAAAGAAAAAAAAACAAGGCCCTACTCCTCAGAAGTAGTCTCATCCTCATCCTCATCACTAGGTTCCCTCGACTTCTCAGCCTCTAGCTCTAACTCCCGCGTGGGGTCCGGGAAATACATCTACTTAGTATATGTCTCCCACCACCTGGATTGGGCCTGTAGATGACTATGGCGCACGCTCAATGCCTCATACTAACGACGAAGACACTGTGAAGAAAATAGCACAAAAGGAGTTAGAAAAATCATGTGTAGATGCATACACACTAACTTGGTTTTACAGGTACCTGATATGTGAGGCCTCTGCAAACTAGGCTGTTAGGATTTGCCCTTGCAAGGAATGTCTGTCAAATAAATGAAATCTATCGGCATGATGGTCATCTCACCCACTACAAAATGGAAAGTGTGGGTAGTGTCCATCCACCTCTCTATCAGTGCCCGAATACCCCTATTATCATGTTTCTATGTACGAAAGGGGAGGCAGCGAATGAAGCGAGTGAAATCGATAGTGTCAATCTGGGCTTTCACTTGAGAAGATAGCTTTTCGTACAACTTGTGTGCGCCAACGAGGATACCGCTAGCTTTAAGTCGAGAAGCGTCAACCTGCGAAAAATACAGAAATGTAAAGAGATATGTTAAAGAAAGTCTAGATATAAAATACATACAACCGTATATACAAGAAATTCCTATCGAAAATAAGAACATCCAGCCGGACAAGACCTGAGTCTACAGCGACATGACATGGAAACCCTAACAAATATGTACAAAACCTAGGCTAAGGACCCAAGCTAAGTTTCCATGTAGCCAGAGGTTGATAGGCCAGTCGGACATAAAAGTATAGCTGATCGGATACTAATTCATTTAGGGTTTGACTTATAGAAAGTCCAGCCGGATGTTTTTTGCGAACACGGATTTCAGAAAATAGATAGGGAAAATAGGAAAATTGCATCGACATGTCTAATATGGGAGTATGCATGTTCCCTCTAACCCGAAAGAATAGGCACGTCATCCCATACAAGAGTCCAAATTCCTTTTATTTTTCGAATGTGGAGTCTAATCCTGAAACAAATAGGAAATATAGATCCTCAACACCGATGTTTGGGGTTAAGAGTCATGGGAAAGCCATTTTGTCTGATAAAGAATGATGAGAGAGCTGCTGGAGATCTTTGGGTTTTTACAACAGAAGTATTCTTGATCTTTAAACTTCGGTGACAAATGGGAAGGCTGTTGGAATTTTAAATTCATGATATATTCCCGGCCAAACATATGTATAGCTAAATCCGGCTGGACATTCGAAATGAATATACATCTGGTCTGACATATGTTGGAAAATTTCACCAAAACATCAGTCAAAAGGTAGATAGTTGGTGGCAAAGCCCGTTTGAGGAAGAATACTAATATACAATAATTGATTGCAAGAAAAGATCTTGAGATAAATTGGAAACATGGGGTGTACAATAGAACGGAGGCTATCAACAGAGATCGAAGCATCTCAAAATTGGTCGAAGCATCGGGACTTGAAGGTCCAATCACAACAAAAGTCGAAGCATCTCAAATATTGTTCGAAACATCGGGGAACTTGAAGGTTCAATCAAATCAAAGGTCGAAGCATCTCCAAAACTAGCCGAAACACCGGAAAACTTGAGGGTCCTATCACAACAGAGGTCAAAACATCTCAAAATACCGGTCAAATCATCGGGGGACTCGAGGGTTTAATCACAATAGAGGTATTTCTTTCACAATAGTGATCGAGGCATCTCACAAGCAGTCAAAATATTAGGGAATCTGTGGGTTCATCATATATCACACAATCACAACAAAGATTGATGTATCCCATAAGCCTAAGGGTCATCTATTTATCAACAAGCTACTACAGAATCAGGTAAGTCCATGCGACGCCCGACAAACCAGGTAAGTAAAAACATACATTCATGACTTTGATAGGCATGTCACTCTCACACGCTACACAAGCCTATGAAAGTGGGGGCGACTATAAACATTGTATTTTTTACGTATAAAGTCCCGATGATGAGTCTCGTACATAGGACACCTCTGGAAAATTAGGAAATTGCAAGGATGAACACCATGAAGGAAATGAACACCAAAGAGTCGGACATAAACTATGTACGGCCTACCTACTCTAAAACCAGAAGATTCGGCCAAATATGTCTTAGAAAACTTAAATTCGGCAAGACAATGACAACTATTATTGAATGTATAGATTATCCATTACTAAATTCACTGGATTTTATTATGACCGACCGGGCATACATTTCAAATTTAACATCCGGCCAGTCATGCATTGAAGTAGGTACCACTCTATTAATGACCGGCTGAATAAATAATTCAAAATATATATTTTGTCGGACATAAATCGGGCATTACTCTTCAGTAATGACAGTAACGCCAAATAGAAGAGGAGGCTGAAAGGGGATTATGTCCCATTTTCATTTCCAGACCTCCTCAAGCATTATAGAAAATGGAGTTTTCCCTCACTTAGAGGCTAATCGAAAGATCATAATAAGAAAGCAAAAAAAATAAAACCACATCACCCATAAGAAACCCTAAAAATTCCCTTTAATCATTGAAGTTCCTCTCTTCTTGGAGTGATTTCAAAAAATGACCCAGTATCCAGAGGTTACACTTCGAGCCAAGCTATAAAGAAAGGTACAACTTGAGGGCACCTTTATTAAAATTATCATATTTATTGTATTTTTCTTCATGCTGTGAACCAGTATATCCAGCCGGGTGTGAAATACATCTAACTGGATATACACCATATCCGGCTTTATATGGTCATTAACTTATTGGTATATAGGTTGGAAACCCAGATATAAATTCCATATCGGATTCCGAATTGACTATAATGTGGTATTCACTTGGGATACAATGCCACGTATTATTAAGGAACAACCATATGCGAGGATTAGATTCTTATATAGATCTGTGTTGTGTTTAGTTTGTTCATTGGTAAATAATTATGTTACTAACATGTTTACACTCATTATATACATGATTCTGTTTCTATTTAATACGTTGATAACATGTCATTCGTAATCTTTATATAGATAACATTATAGAGCAATTATGGATCACAACATATATTCGGCCAGACAAGTCCGACCGAACATACATGTTTAAAGTACACATCCGATCGGGTCTCCCTGAGTCCAGGTTAATGAGGGGCATATCATGTCCCTGTATGTGATATTCTCTTGATCTCTGTCTATTGGAGTGTTATTATATATTCGACATGTGAATGAGTCATTTTATGTGTTAATTTTTATTATGCATGATTACGATTGTCTAAGTTTTTCACTAGGATTTAATGTTGTATCTTATTACTACACTTATTTTTCGTATTTCCATTCTTTAAAGTATATTCGGCCAGACTTCACGTAAGTTCGATTGGAGGATTATTTCCAATATTTATATCCGATTCATTTTAGTATCGTTTTCTTAACAACTATTGTAATAACATATAGATGATTTATCATTTTTTTAATTCATTTTTACTGTTTATTTTTTCGGTGTCGTATGATTTTAAATCATTTTTGCATGTTATTGCATTATAAGATGTATGGATGCTTCCTTCAAGCGTAAATATTATGCAGGCATAGTAAGGACCAATCTAAACCCAAACGGGTTTAAGGTCGAACCTTGCGAGGGGTGTTGCCTTTAATCATTCCCGATATCTCATACTGGGTGACAACTCTCTTATTCTCTGGTAGGCATAGTTCGCTTTGCTTCTACAGTAGTCATAAACATCCAAAAATTATTAAAGCAATAGAAAAACAATAATTAAACATAATAGAGTACATATCTCACCGGAAGTTAGGCCATATATATTTTATTCCATTAATGTCTTGCAGTAGACATGCACACGGTTGCAGATTCAAATCATAACCGAAACCACAACCACGACATTGACCAACTGAACTTTTGACCAACCGAACCGCAAACTGCAACCGAACTGTAAATCACAATCGCACCGAATGGGTCCGGTTCGTTTGCGGTTAATGTATTTTTCAACCGACGGTTGAACCAGATTTACGATTCAACCGTAACAAATCTGGTTCAACTGTAAAACAAATCAGGTTGACCCAGATTTCAAATTGATTTTTTTACGGTTGAACCAGTTTTTTTTAATTATTTAAATTTTTTTTAAAAATAAAAATAAGGTAGCCATACGGTTCGATTCGGTTACAGTTAGGTTTATGGTTTCGGCTTTGGCCAAATCGTAAACTATACGGTTCGATTACTGTTTCCAACCATAATCGAATTGTGTGCAAGCCTACCCAGAATGACTTATTTCAAGTCTAGCCAGATATTCTGCATAAATCAGAATAACAAGAATGCAGAATCATGCCTAATAATAGTAAATATGAAGTAGTAATAACATGGCAATATTAAAACGATTGTAAAATAGTGACAATAGTAATAAAACAATGAAAATAATAATAACGCAACATTGTCATAAGAATAAGAGAATATTAGGTGTTTATTCTCTCTGACGGGTATTTTAGGTGTTGCAAGACATTTATACATATATTGGGCATGTCCAACCAGATATATTTGAAGTTCGGTCGGAGATACTATGTAGGACCAGAAAGATAAATTCACAAAATAAGATGGATATAGAGATTAGGGAACCCTCACGTCATACCTTAGGTGACAAGGAACCCACTTGTTTAGGTTAAACCAAGCAAACCCCTAGTTTTGTTACAAGCCCCAAGAACCTTAATCAATGATTTGTTGGAACAAATCCCTTCTAAGATCATCCCCTAAACCCCCTAAGAATAGTTCTTTAGGTAAATCAAAGGATGAAGCTTTTATGGTTTTGTCTAGCTTTGGAGACGCCACTAAGCTTGCCAAGCTTAGATAAGTCGATTTCGCTTGAATAAGAGGAATCTTGTTGGGATATATGTCCTAAAACTTCATGTAATGTAAACAGAATTATATGTTATGAAATAATAAGATGTGTTATTCATTTATCAAAGTGTTTGTTTAATATCACATATTTTAAATTATATTGTTACCCTTGATTACTCTTGTGCCTTCAGACTTAGTGTATCTCGGCTTATATTATCCATCTACAGCAACAAGAGTGCAGCTTTGGGTTTTTAGTGGAATTACCTAAAGTTAATAATTTGAAATATTTAATTAAGAGTTTAATTAATATTTCAGGATTATTAGAGCTCAGAACCGTAGGTCCATTTGGTCCCCGTGCTAGCTCGATATATTGTGCAAATTAAATATAATTGGATTGTCCAATTATAAGCTCACATGTATTATTAATATTATTAATAATATATATGTCACACTTAGAGCTTATATTAATTTTAATATAAGATTTCTTTTTCATATAAATGATTATTAGGTAATCATTTAATTTAAAATATTGTATTTATTTTTTTATATCTTATATATAAGTTAATAAGTTCCATTTTGGAAGTGAATGGATTTTAAAATGATGATTTTAAAATGATGATTTTAAATTCATCATTTTAAATATGGAAGTTATAATATTTTATTAGGAAACTTGAAAATGTCATTTAAACAAAATTGTGATGTTACCTAAATGCCCTAAGGTGGCCGAAAATTCAAGAGGAGGGGAAATGGTTTTCTTTTATTTTGATAACATATTGAACCATAAATATAAAAGAAAAAAAAATTATTTTTCTTCTAATTCAACTTAGCGAAACCCTAGCCACCTTTGTTTAAAGTTTTCTCTTAAGTGTTGAGGGAAAAATAGTATAACAAAAGAAAAGAAAGAAAATTCTTGTGTGATATCTTTGATCTCCAAAGTGTTTAGAGATTATTTTTTATGAGTGAAGCCCACACTTCTCTTTGTTGGTTGCGAGACATAGCACGAAAGACCAATTGGGATTGCAAACCAAAATAAAACATCTTCTTCTTCCTCTATATTGATCACATGGCAGTAAGCAGATTTGTTGCTTACTGCCGCCACTTGTAAGGTGGTTTTGAGGCTCGGTTTGATTTTATTTTTGTCTAGAAAAATTAGAGAACATAAATGGACATTTTATGGATGTTTCGGGGCTGATTTAGAGTGAGTTAATCATCCAAAATAGTGGCAGAAAAATAGTGACCAGCGAGCACAAAAATAGTGAGTTGTACGCACATTTTGGGTACAAAACGGATCAGCTCTAAGCTATTGTTTGGGGGATGTTTTAGGGCTGTAAAATTGATAAAAACAGAAGCTAAACATCATTTAAGGGGTTGGTCAGATTCGGCCAAAGAAGGAGAAGAGCAGAAAAAAATTTCAAGTCCGATCGGGGTGCCTAAGGCGTTTTCAATACATTAGAAATCGATTCCTACAATTGGCATCATGAATGAGGTTGAAAAGTATTTTTAACAATTCTTTTTTCATTTAAAGTTTCTCTTTTTATTTGTTTAGATGAGATATAAATAATTATATAAATGTTTAGATTAGTATGCATAAATTAATATTCATGAGATGAATGTTTATTATTGATTCATGTGATGGATGATTTTTTCATTGATTGTAAACTTTTTCTGCTCTTATTTTATGTTTTTTTTTTTATTTTGGGAATGTAAGGCCATAAGGCCAATTTTAAAAATATTGTATTTTTATTTTCCTATGTAAAAGTTTCATTCTTTGTAATTTGGAGCATATTGTCAATAAGGACACTTAGGTAGTAATTGAGCAATGTTTGGTAAATGTGGATTGTGGTTGTAGAAAGCTATGGTAAGCATGGGCATAGTGAGTTCGACGGCAATGTATGGAGGTGATTACCATGCGAAAGCATGTCTTACGAGTCAGAGTGCTAATGTGGTCCATAGTGAGCACACGACTACTTTAAACATTTTATATATATATATTATGAATGTTACTACTCGAGGAGAAAAATTTCCGTAGAAAAATTCATGGAGTCAAGAGGTTAATGACCAATGGATGCCTTGGGAATTTTATGTACTAATTAGATTAGTATAGGAAAAATAACAGCCCGGTCAATGCATAATTTATTTTTATGTTATATGTATGTTTAAATTCGAAATGTTTGAATAACATGTCATATAACTTAGGGTGTCTACTCTTGCATTTTCACATGCCATAATATTTTTTGGATGCATGAATATTCGAGACATAAAATATGATTTTATGTAATTTAAAAAGGTTAAATTGGAATATGATATGCATTGAAAATGAATTAATTAGATTAATTAGTTTAATGGTTTAAAAATTAGAAATTCTAAAATTATGGGCTTAATAAGTGCGTCATGAATTCCATTGGTATATAGGATGGAAACTCGGACGTAAATTCCATAGCCGATTCTGAATGGACAGTAATATGGTATGTACTCGGGATACAACTCCATGTACCATTCGAATTTATAACGCACTTATATTAATTAAATGATTTAATTAAAATTTTATCCAGTTTAGAAATTTAATTTTCAAACTTGTTAGTGTTCCAATATTTTAAAAGTTAAATTATATGAGGTCACTAAACCTAACTTAATTAAATTAGTTTAATTGAGTAAAATAATTAGTAGAGACTAATAGATATTAGTGAGTTAACATTTTAAGAGTTCAAATTGATAAGATCACTAATAGTGCACTAGTGTAAATGAAAATTATGTTTTAGCCGCGCATGAATTTATAGACACTGGTTAATTAAAATATTAGATATTTTAAAGTAGAAAACTTAAAATTAAAATAGTGACTGGGAGAGGGAGAGGCATATATGTCAATATATCCCGTGATCTCCGTTGTTATCTGAAAATGTGAGATTCAAAAGACGCCTCAAGACGGCTTTATTTTCGTCCCCTATGGATGGTGTCCATTTTGGGTCAATATCAAGTTTGGATTCCGAGAGGGTAGGGACTCTAGATGTATCGGTGAACTAACCTACCGTACGACGGTACTAGTTAAGTCCAAGGGTTCCGAAACAACGGGTCACACTCACAAAGAAATGATTAAATGTTAATCGAAATTCCTTAATCAAATCAAACGGTGGTTGGTTAATATAGGAATAAGAGTTATTCTCGTATACATTAGTCAATTGAGATTGTCTCGATCTATCATGTAAATACTTGAACTACCCTAAAGCGGCACTTATTTGTGGGATGATAGATTTCTATGGCATAATAATTCTCTTAGGTTTATAATTCATTATACATGGTCCATACATCACGTTTAATTTTATGCCTAAATATTAGATAATTTTATTATGAATGAAAGAATTTTAAATGGATGTTTACTTTATTTTATTTCAGCCATGGTTTCTCCACAAATTTTTATTCTCTCTAATGATAAATTGACAGAAGAAAATTACATAAAATTAAAAAGTAACATGAACGCCATTCTGATATGTGAAGACCCTAAGTTTGTCCTGACGGAGGAGCGTCCTCCGGAGCCAGCCAAAAACTCTAGCCAAGTTGTGCACGATGCCTACCAGAAATGGGTCGTGGTTAATGAGAAAGCTCGCTGCTACTTGCTAGCAGGGATGTCCGAGGTTCTTACTACAAAACATGAGCCTATGGCTACAACATCATTGATGATGGAATTATTGCAGGGCATGTTCGAGAAGCCTTCGGAGCGGCAGCGTTATGAGGCCATGGTCTCAACGATGACCGCTAGGATGGAGGAAGGAACATCAGTCCAATAGCATGTCTTAAGGATGATGACCTACCTCAACACGGTCAAAACTCATAGAGCTCATATTGATGAGCGTAGCCAGATGACCATGATCAAGGAAACTCTTCCGAAGAGTTTCCTGCAGTTTAAAAGCAACTATGTTATGAACAAGATGTCTTTTACTTTGACTCAGCTGCTAAATGAGCTCACCCATTACGAGTCAATGTTTATGGATCCTCACATGCCTAGTGACAAGTGTTGCCGAATCTTTCAAAACTACAAATAAGAGAAAGAAACACTAGGAAGGCTAAGGGTACAGCTATTTGATACATGGAAAGACCTTGCTGAAGGTATCTTTACCATGAAAGTTGGGACATGGGATGTTGTTTCAGTAAAAGCAGTGGGAGTTACCATTTTTCAATTTTCAAATAATGGGACATGGGATGTTGTTTCAGTAAAAGCAGTGGGAGTTAGCAGTTTTCAATTTTCAAATAATAGTTATTTGAATATAAACAAAGTGTTGTTTATTTCTATTTTGTTGAAGAAATTTGATTTCTGTTTCAAAACTATTGCATGATGGTTTTTCCATTTTATTTAATAATAATAGTTATTATTTCAAAATGGTTTACCAATATACATATGAAACTAGGAAATAACTTGGATGTATTAAAACTGTTAACACATAACTCAGTGCTCGATACTGAGATGTTTAAGGTTGAAAAAACTCAAAACTAAATAGCAAAGGATTTCTCTCAATAACACATATATGTGGCATCTCAGACTTGGCCATATTAAACTTGTCAAGATAAACAGATTAGTAGAAAGTGGATCTTTAAATTAGCTAAAGGACCGTAACTTAACAGTTTATAATCTAGTCTAGAAAGTAATATGACCAATAGACTTTTTACTGGAAAAGGTATAATAGTCAGTCAACCACTTGATCTAAAACATTCGGATTTACAGATTGATTAATGTAAGAGCCCGATGAGGTTATAAACACTTTATCATATATATTGATGATTATTCTAGATATGGGTACATTTACTTAATGTAACACAAGTCATATACTTTTGAAAAGTTCAAAGATTATTGTGCTGAGGTTGAGAACCAATTAGGTAAGACGATCAGAACTCTACGATCAGATCGTGGAGGAGAATACCTTAATAGAGATTTCAATGAATTCTTAGTTGAGCATGGGATGGTATCCCAGCTCACATCATCTGGAACACCACTATCGAATGGTGTTGCAGAGAGGATAAATCGGACTCTACTAGACATGATCAGATCTATCTTTAGTTATAGTTCACTATCTAGTTCATTCTGGGGGTATGTATTGTAAACAACAATGTATATCCTTAATGTAGTTCCATTTAAGTCTGTTCCTAAGAGTCCTTTAGAGTTGTGGAGTGGTCGTAAAGCTAGTTTATGATATTTTTGCATATGGGGTGTCCAACACATGTGCTGAAGAATAAGACTATAAAGTTGGAGCCACATTCTAAGGTATGCCTATTTGTAGGTTATCCTAAGGAGACTTGAGTGGGTTCTTTTATAGTCCGAAAGATAACAAAGTGCTTGTGTTGATAAATTCTATATTTCTTAAGGATGACTATATGAGGAAGTTCAAACCTCGATGTAAAGTGTTACTCGAGGATTTACTTGCTGGTTCGACCAGTACACTATTGTCAACAACAATTAACAAAAACATAGCACCTTTGACATTTGAGTGTCAGATGTAAGTTTTTCATAATGCTCTGACACCTAGACGTAGTTGGAGGGTTTATACGACAACCTGATCGCTATCTAGGAGTAGTAGAGGCATAAGTTGTCGCTTCCAGTGATGGTGTAGATGATTCATTGACCTATCATAGTGCAATGGATGATTTTGATAAAGAGGAATGACTCAAAGCCATAAACCTCGAGATGGAGTCAATGTATTCCAACTTAGTCTAGGAACTTATACACCAACCTTATGGTGTGAAAATCATAAGTTGCAAGTGGATCTACAAGAGAAAGAGGGAGTAGATGAGAAGGTACAAACCTTCAAGGCTAGGCTAGTGGCCAAGGGTTATACCCAGAAATAGGGATTTGACTATGAGAAGGCTTTCCCGCCAGTAGCCATGCTCAAATCCATTCTCATTCTTCTGTCTGTTGTCGCATATTATGACTATGAGATTTGGCAGATGGATGTCAAGACTGTATTCTTGAATGGAAATCTTAATCAGTGTATCTATATGGTGCAACCAGATGGGTTTATAGCCCAAGGTCAAGAGCAAAAAGTTTGCAAGCTGCAAAAGTCCATTTATGGACTCAAGAAAGAAACTCGATCTTGGAACATAATATTTGATACCATGATCAAGTCTTATAATTTTGAGCAAAACGTCGATGAACCTTGTGTATACAAGCGTGTCATTAACGAAAAGGTCATTTTTGTCATTTTATATGTCGATGATATTTTATTTAATGGGAATGATGTAAAAATATTTTCGGATGTGAAAACCTGGCGGGCTAACCAATTCCAAATGAAAGATTTGGGAGAGGTCAGTTATATACTTAAGATCTAGGTTCTTCGGGATCGTAAGAAATGACTGTTAGTTATGTCTCAAGCATCATATATCAACAAGATCTTTGAGCGATTTGGGATGCAAAATTCCTAGAAAGATAATTTGTTTTATCGATATGGAATTCATTTATCGAATGAACAATCTCATAAGACACCTCAAAGAGTTGAAGAAATGAGACATATCTCATATGCCTTAGCATTTGGTAGTCTCATGTATGTTGTGTTATGCACGAGTCCAGACATCTATTTTACAAGTGGGAGTAGTAAGTAGGTTTTAGTATAACCCATGATTAGATCATTGGGTGGCTGTGAAACATATTCTCAAGTATCTTAAGAGAACGAGAAATTATATGCTTGTATATTCTGAGGAGGATATGATCCTCAGGGGATATATGGACTTTGATTTTCAGATGGATGTCGATTCTAGGAAATCAATATTTGAATCAGTGTTTACCCTAGGTGGGAAATCAACATTTGAATCAGTGTTTACCCTAGGTGGTGGGGCCATTGTGTGGAGGAGCATAAAATAATCTTATATTGATGTCTCCATAATGGAGGTTGAGTATGTAGCAGCTTGCGAAGCAGCTAATGAAGTAATCAAGCTCCAGAAATCCTTGGGAGATCTGAAACTTATTCCAGATATGGATAAACTACTCACGTTTGATTGTGATAATAGTGGTGCAGAGGCAAACTCTACATAACCAAGAAGCCACATGAAAGGGAAGCATAAAGAGACGAAATATTATCTCTTAGAAAGATAGTGCATATGGCATCTACAGAGAATCTGTCTGATCTGTTTCCAAAGACCTTGCCGGCTAAAGTGTTTGAAGGTCACCTAGATGGTCTAGGATTACGTGACATGTCTCATTTGCTCTAGTGCAAATGGGAGATTGTTGGGATATATGCCCTAGAGGTTCATGTAATGTAAACGAAATTATATGTTATGAAATAATAAAATGCATTATTCATTTTTCAAATTATTTGTTTAATATGGTATATTGTAAATTATCTTGTTTACCGTTGATTACTCATGTGCCTTCAGACTTAGTGTATGAGTGTCGTACAGAAGAGGATTTAAGTATGAAATTAGTAATCTAAAATAGTCTATAGAGAGCAAACAAAGTGAGAACTTTGTTTGTGGTTTATCTATAGATGCGGTCCATTCTATAGTTGTATGGCGCCATTGATCCAGGATCATCTATATGGTGACATAAGAAAGAAGACGCCTTATATGATGTGATAATATAGGACTAGCCCCAGATATAAATGATTTTCTCATAATATCCGTTAAATAAAGAAATTCATTTCAATCTATTATATGGTCATTTATGGATTGATCTGAATCCTAAGGGTACTGCGAACTTCTACATGGCACGCTATATCCTTTGATTTACAAAGGTGAGGTTGGTGTAGCAATCCCGACCAATAGCTACGTATTTGGGGGACATGGTTTGGTGTGTAGTTGGGGACATCTTACACAGGTATGAAGTTCACTTCTTCTTACGAGAAGTATAGGAGTATCTTCCTTAAGGGTTGACTCGGTACTTGAACAATTAGAACGCTCAAGTATTTCTATTGTAAATAGAAAGATTAAAATTTATAATGGCTATGAATAAATCGTTCATTAGAGAATCAATGGTACCTAAGGTAAAAATAATTAGAGGGGTATAATGGATATTATGACCCGGCTCTAATTATGAAATACTCATGAAGGGCCAATCTGTATGTAATGACTATATCGATGGACACCGATGTAGTTCGGCTTATATTATCTATCTTCGGCAACGAGAGTGCAACTTTGGAATTTTAGTAGAATTACCTAAAGTTAATAATTCAAAATATTTAATTAACAGTTTAATTCATATTTCAGGATTATTGGAGCTCGGAACCGTAGGGCCATTTGGTCCTTATGCTATCTCGATATACTATAGCAAATTAAATATAATTCGATAGTCCAATTATAAGCTCACATGTATTATTAATATGATTAATAATATATATGTCACACTTGGAGCTTATATTAATTTTAATATAAGATTTCTTTTTCATAAAATGATTATAAGATAATCATTTTGGAAGTGAATGGATTTTGAAATGGTGATTTTAAATTCATCATTTAAAATATGAAAGTTATAATATTTTATTTAGGCAACTTGATGATGTCATTTAACAAAATTGCGATGTTACATAAATGCCCTAGGGTGGCTGAAAATTCAAGAGGAGGGGAAAGGGTTTTATTTTGTTTTGATAACATATTAAACCTTAAGTATAAAAGAAAAAAAAATCTTTTTCTTTTTACCCTAATTCATCTTAGTGAAACCCTAGCCACCTTTATTCAAAGTTTTCTCTCAAGTGTTGAGAGAAATAGAGAAGAACAAAAGAAAAGAATGAAAATTCTTGTGTGATGTGTTTAGAGATTGTTTTTGGTGAGTGAAGCCCACACTTCTTTTTGTTGGTTACTGGACATAGCACAAAAGACCAATCAGAAATGTAAACCAAAATAAAACTTATTCTTCCTCTATATTAATCACACGGCAGTGAGAAGATTTGTTACTCACTGCCGACATTTGTAAGATGGTTTTGGGACTCGGTTTGATAAGATTTTTGTCCAGAAAAATTAGAGAACATAAAGGGACATTTTGTGGATATTTTGGGACTGATTTGGAGTGATTTAATCAACCAAACAATGACAAAAAATAGCGACCAACCAGCATAAAAATAGTAAGCTATGTGCGTATTTTGGGAGCAAAACGGATCAGATCTGAGCTGTTTTTCAAGCGTTGTTCTGGGGCTGGAAAATTGATAAAAACATAAGCCAAACATCAGTCCAGGGGCTGGTCAGATTCGGTCAAAGAAGGAGAATGTCAAAAAAAAAATTTCAATTCCGATCTGGGTGCCTAAGGTATTTCCGTTGGGCTAGGAAATCGGTTCATATAAATCCCTCCCTTACAAGGATTAAGTTTTAAACCAGCAAGTTTTGATGAAATATTTGTGATCTCCTTTCATTAAAAAGAAAAAAAATTATATAGTATAATGACAGAAGCCCTAATGGGCGCAAAATGATCAAAACACCCTTAACGACTAACTAATGGCTACTTAAAGGCTATGTCATTAATAGTAATTTAGGCAACTTTCGTTAAAAGTCAACAAAGATGCCTATAATGATAAAAACTTTATCAACAAATTTGCCAAAAAAGTCAATAAAGGAAAAACAACAAACATAAAAAAAAAATTCAATAAATATGACTTTTTTTAAAAGAATTCCTAATATGTCAACAAAAGGGGCACTCTTTTAAAGAATGCCAAAAATGCCAACAAAGTGGGGCATTCATTCTAATATGACTTGTGCCTATGGATGAAAGTGGGTAGGGTTTGGTGCGGGTTTTCCATTACCAAACCCGCACCCGCATATGTAAATAAATTACCAAACCCGCTGTGGGTTTTAATTTTCATTACCAAACCAGCACCCGCATATAAAAATAAATTATCAACCCTCACTGGTACCCTGCAAATTTTGTGCAGGTTTTTAAAATTTTGAATTCTCTTACTCTCTTAATAATACAATCTTATTAATTAAACATTGATACATTTTCATAACATACAATATATATATATTTGACAGTTTATAAATTATGACATATAAATAAAAGTTTAAAACATTTATAACATAATGTCAAATTCATATTGTCACAATTACATCTATGAATCACTAGCTGAATATCCTTCATTATGTTAAATTCATATCATCAAAATCATTGAACCATAACCAAAAGCAATTCAAAAAAATTAAGATAGAGCAATTCAAAAATTGTAAGTTAGTGAGTCCTTTTATATGAGAGATTTTTTTGCCCTAAAGATATAAAACAAAAAAAAAGAATTAAACATGCGGGTAGCGGATACCCATAGTGGTATCCGTTGGTTTTGTTTAATTACCAAACCCGCAGCGGGTTTTATTTTAAATTACCAAATTCACTTAAATATTTACCAAATCCTACCCATTGCACGTGGGTTTTTACGGGTTTGCGGGTTTCTGGGTGAAATTTCCATCCATACTTGTGCAATATAAAATGGTTTTGGGTCCAGTCCAAAACCCTTGCATGACGCCAATGTGCCTTTGAGTTATCTATTGCAATCAGTATTGAAACTTTGAGCTAGCCCCACTATTGATTCTTTGATCTTCTTGGCTTTTTGATGTGTGATTGGATCTGTTGGCACTTGTAAAGGCTCTGCCATGTTGTTGGTCGTGACATCTAATGTCTCTTAAGTGGTTGGATTCGTGTCATTCGCTCTCTCTTGAAAAGGATTCGATCTCAAATGATGCGTCCCACATCGGTTGCAGTGTGCCTCCTAGGCTGGTTTATAAGGCCAGGGCCAACCCTCTCCCTCTGAACTAGCTTTTGGGGCAGAGTTAGGGCTTGGGTTCTTATCAGTTGGTATCAGAGCCACCACTCCGTGTGAATGGCCGGTATCTCTTGGGGTTCGGCAAAACGCCAACAGAGGCAGTCGGGTCTCAAGGGGGTGGGGATGATGCGTCCCACATCGGCTGCGGGGTGCCTCCTGGGCTGGTTTATAAGGACAGGGCCAATCCTCTCCCTCTGAGCTAGCTTTTGGGGCAGAGTTAAGGCTTGTGTTCTTATCAGTTGGTTTGTGATCAAAGTAGCATGAATAACATTCTGCCCTTGAGAGTTTTTGATTGATCATGAGTATTTCTTTGAGTTAATCTTTGGCTACTTAGGTCAAAATTGGGGCTTTTGTTTTCTTTGCTTGAATCAAGTGTTTAGTTGTTAATTCTATGTTACTATGACGTGTTTAACATTGTTATTAAGTTATTAGTTTAAAAAAATGCATCAGGTCAGATTCGGCCAAGGAAGAACCATCACCACCATTGCTTTGTTCTTGCTATATGCATGTCACTTAGCTTGTTTTCAATAGGTATTGTTCATATCTACTTTGAGAAAATCATATTGCATTTCATTACTCCTAGCATTTGCGTGAACTAGCTTGTTTGCAATCTTTGTGAAGTTGTTGCAATCTTGTGAAGTGTGAGGAAAACAAGTGTGTTTGAGTGTTGTGGTGAGGCATTTGAGTGAATGAGTGTTGAAACAAAATGAAATGCTTATGGATTGATGAGGCTGTGACTTACTCTTGAAGTTTACTTATGCTTGTGTGTTGTTAACTTTGTGAGACAAGTCTGGTTTCTTTGTTACACATATTGCCGTGAGTAAGATGTTTGATGTGCTTATGTTGAAGCATGAATTAACATGTGTGCTTGCTGATTTGCGTGAGCTATCATTAGCTTGACATTAGATTTGTGTTGAAATCATTAGCATGACATTGAAAATGGAAGCACTCATAAGCTTGACATGGAAATTTGAGTAGCCATCATTGCATTTGAGAGGTGCTTGAAGAGGCAAGCTGCTGCATCACCAAGTTAGTTGGAAAAAGTGTTTAGTTGGTTTGTAACTTACCATTGCCGAATTGACATGCTTACTTGACCTACTTGTAAGCTATTTACGTAAGCAGCTGAGTCACCTACTTGTTTTGAAAAATAAATAAATAAATAAATAAAAGAGAATTGGTCGCATTGTGCTTAGCTTGATTAGACCATTTGCAAGTTGATTGGATTGCTTTACATGAGTTACATTGATATTTGATTTGGTTTGTATTGGTTTGAGCTTGAAAGACTATATTTGTGTTATAGCCGAATTGAAATCCGTTTTGCTTCATTGTGTTTCATTGGAGTGTAAAAACTTGTGAGTGTGTGTGAGAAGAAAAGAAATGTGAGCTCAAACACTATAGCGAGTGACCACAGGATTGCTTCGGTGACACGTTGATTGCTTGCTTGCTTATTTAACTCGTCATTCTTTCTTATTCTAAGCACTCTAGCTATAGGTTTCTTTCGATTGAGTCTCCGTGATTACTTATCTTATTTGATTTATTCCATCTGCTCTATATATACATTGAGTTTCTGCTAGCTTGTGGACTACACCTCAGTTGACCTTTCTTGGATTGAGTGTGATTCACATTTGGATTGAGGACGAACTCAAGAGTGGTAAAAGGCAGTGATTGTGAGCACAGTATCGGGTAAAAGCCAATAGAGTGCAAACACGAGTGGAGTGATATCATTCGAGTGTAAACATATGAGATTGTGAGGATTTACATATTTGTTTTGCTTTTTATTATTTCTAATATGTTTGTTTAGTGTTGAGATGGAAGGTCCAAGTTTAACCATTGATGATAAGATCAAGGTTTTGGATACTTTCAAAAGTGATATCCAAGATATTATGAGTGATTATAGAAGATCTTATGAGAAATGGAAAAAGACTTGGAAGGTAACTAAATATGCAGTGAATGAGGAGAGTACTCAACAACCAAAAGCTATTGAAGTTATGTGTAATGAAGTGAGAAGCACTTGTGATGTTGAGTGCATGGCGAATGAAAACACTTGTGAGGCCTTGAATGTTGTGAATTGTGTTATAAGTGACATGGTGAGTGAAAATGCTTGTGAGACCGTGAGCATTGAGGGAGTAAACACTTGTGAGTTAGTGTGCTTTGAGGTTGAAAAACATAGTGAATCTGAACAGGTGTGTGATGAGGTCTTTGTAAGTATGGTTGAGATAGTGGCCGTGAGTGATCATGAAGCTGTGAGAGCTGGTGAAAAGAAAGTAGATGTGGTAGTGAAGTTTTTCCATAACATTTTCTCTATTGTTTATGCTTTTTCATCGCAGGTATAAGTGGTCAAGTATGATTCTTTTATATTTCAATATCATCGTCTAATTGATTTTTTCATAACTATCTATGATCCAGGTTCGGATTCGAGGACGAATCCATTTCAAGAGAGGGAGAATGACATGATCCAAGGGACAACATTTGACATGAATGCAGTCACCCAAGGAACATTAAAGCCTTTGCAATTGCCAACATGCCTAATCACACGCCAAAGAGCTAAGAAGATCACAGACGCAATAGCGGGGCCAGAGTTTGCATATAATAGATGCATTCATCCTTATAGTTTTTCCTTGCCTTATGAGATTGATTATGATTCTAATTCTTTAACTCCTATGGATTTATTATCTTTGATTGTTATTAAGCTTGGGAGTATGAATGATAAGGGAAATGTAGAGTTGGTGAGAATAATAGGTTTCCAACGCATTGTGTTTGACCCCGACAATTGGGTGTGGCTTTATATGCAAGAGGAAAAGATCCAAGTTGCAACCAAGAGGAGATGGTATATTTCAAGTCTTGGAGCGGATCAATGACAATACTTACAAGCTTGATCTTTCTGGTGAGTTTGGCGTTCCTACAATGTTTAATGTTTCTGACTTATTTTATTTTTAATGCAGGTTCAGATTCGAGGTCGAATCCTTTTCAACAATGAGGGAATGACATGAGTCCAACCACACCATAGACATTACAGGATGCAGCTAACAACTTGGAGGAACCCATGCAGTTGCCAATATTTCCAATCACACACCAAAGAGCAAAGAAGATCAGAGAGGCCTTTGTGGGACTAGCTCAGAGCTATGTGACCAGTTGCAGCAACCAAGTTAAGTGCACACCAGAGACACATATGGGCATAACCAAAGAGGTCCCCAAGATATTTCATTTGACCCAGATTAGCTCAAACTGAAGCATAGCAGAGCTGCTTCAGCACCAGCACCCTTTTGACCCGATTTGACCTATTTTGGGACTATGTTAAATTCGGCCAAATGGAGGCATTTTTGTCATTTTTGCTCGACATTTTGACTTTATTTATGATGTAATTAGCATGGTTGACTATGCCATTAGGCTTAATTATGCTTAGATCTGTACTTAGCCAGAAGCACGTCAATTTACTATAGCATGTAAGCACCTCAATTAGCTTAAGTGAGATTAGCTTCTAATCTTTATTTTAAGTTTATTTTGGTGCAAAAGGACTTTAATGGTCGTGGTTGAGGTGCTTGACTTAGGGCTTTTGGTAATTTTAGCTCTAGGGTCATTTTAGTCTTTTTACTCTCTTGTAACCCTTATTATATGACTCTTCTTTGTATTTTGGAGACAACCAACGTAATATACAAATTTGAAAGAGAGAAAAGCTTGAGCTTTCCATGGCTATGGCCGAAACCTTGTTGAGGGAGGGATTCCCCTTTTCAAGTTCAAATTGACTTATCTAAGCTTGGCAACTTAGTGGCGTCTCCATTGCTAGCAAAATACAATCTGATTTCATGTTTGTGGTTATCATGGACGTGAGTTTCATGGTGGTTAGGGGCTGATATTGGTTGGGTTTTGTTCCTATAAAATCAGTATTCAAAGTTCTTGGGGTTTTGACAAAGATGTTTGGGGGGTTTGCTTGGTTTCCAACCCAAGTGAGTTCTTATCAGTTGGTATCAGAGCCACCACTCCGTGTGAATGGCCGGTGTCTCTTGGGGTTCGGAAAAACACCGACTGAGGCAGTCGAGTCTCAAGGGGGTGGGGATGATGTGTCCCACATCGGTTACGGGGTGCCTTCTGGCCTGGTTTATAAGGCCAGGGCCAACCCTCTCCCTCTGAGCTAGTTTTTGGGTCAGAGTAAAGGCTTGGGTTTTATCATCAAATCTTTACCTGCATGAAAAAGAGTTAAGTCAGAGGCATTAAATGTAGCTAAATTATTATACTGACCAACAAAATCTAGCACATAAGCATTATCATTAATCACATTAAAGACTTGAAATCAAATATCTACTCTTGGTTCCATCTTAGATCTTCATTATGCTTGTAACCTTTCTTCGTGCATATAAAGCCACACCCACTTGCATGGGTCAAACACAATGTGTTGGAAACCTATTATTCTCACCAACAATGCCTTCCGTTTATTATTCAAACTTCCAAGCTTAATAACAATCAAAGTTTATAAATCTATATGAGATAAAATAAATTATAATCATAATCAATCTCATAAGGCGAGTAAGAACTAGAAGAATGAATGCATTTATTATATGCAAACTCTGTCAATATCAAACATTCCTCCAAAGGTTTCAAATTCATGTTAAAAATAGCATACAATTGTTTCTTTCTGAAAATATCAAGAACAAGGCTCAAATGCAGAACATGCTCATCTAATGGCTTATTGTACACTAAGACATTATCAAAATATATCACTAAAAACTTCCCTATATATGTACACAACTCATGGTTCATTAATCTTATAGAAATGCTAGGGGTGATTGTCAGACCAAACGATAATATTAATCACTCATATAATATATACTTGGTCTTAAAAGTAATCTTCCATACATCTAACAAATCAATAAGCCTAGGTTTGGGATGGCAATATGTTACCGTGACATTAGTTATAACTCTCCAGTCATCACACATATGCCAAATTCCATTATTCTTAGACATTATCTGGTGCTCTATCCTTCTAATTGGTGGAAGCCTACTAAGGATGTCTTCTATGAGCATACCTCCAAACTCTTGTAAAAGAGTAGAAATAGAAACTGAAAGTAAAAAGTCAGTGTTAGCATCATATATATGGTCATCCTTATAGACTAACAACAGAATAAGCTGGCTAGCCTTGTAAACATCTTCACTTCACTCTCACTCATATATAAGCTTTTTCTAACTATCATTTTTATTTTCCCCTCTCGGTCACTCATACTCCCCTTGGGAACACTCACAGTTAGGGAAAAATTTTCCTCACCACTCTCAACCCTAGCCTCATTTTTCTCTTCACAATAGTAGGCTATTAGTCTTTTTGGTTTAGGCACGTCGAGAGTGAATTCACCATGAAGCGTACGTCGTATAAATGGTGGCAAAACAAAAGAACCTTTGTTTGCCATCACATCATGAAATGACAAGAAACTCTATAAAGAAGAAACTCCTGCAAAGAATAAATGCAAACAATAAGCAAAGAAATATTAGTTAAACCCAACTCAGTCTCAAACACCTTTTCTTCACCCACACTCTCGATTTGCTCACACTTATACTCGACTTCACTCTCTTTTGTTTTCCCTATGGTTGGGCTCTTTCTATCATTTTTTCCTCACTAATTTTGGCCCCACAAATGATCTCATTCTCATTAGAGCTCTCGGCCACAACCCCATTTTGTTGTTGTACACTCTCGTCCATAACAAATTCTTCAACCATCTCATTACCCATGTTATTCTCTGATGGCTCCACAAGATATACTTTCTCAACATTATCATGTCTCTCACTACTAGTACTCCTCTGAAAATATAACACATTATCATATGTCTGTTGTGGTGTTAAAGGTATAATATTAATGATTCTTCCACTACACTTGACTTTATATATATTCATGTCAATATCATATGCAACCTTATTAAACTTGTACCAAGGCTTGCAAAATGATATATGTGTAGTACTCATAGGAACTACGTCATACACCACATCATCAACATATTCTCCCCCGACATCAAAACTTACCACAACATTATGACTAACCATAACCTCGCGAAATTCACTCATCCATAAGTACGTCTATCAAGGGGTATCAATGGTAACCCCAACTTTTCCACTAGTATAGTATTAGCTAAATTGGTACGATCCTTTCAACTAATTATCATACTACACGCTTCAGTGCTGATACGGCATCTCGTGCGAAAGACGAAGACCAAATTATTTTGGAAATTTCTATCCATGGTCCAAATCCTTTATCCATCTCAAAACAAAACAAACAGATTAGTAATAACAAGAAAGTAAAACAAATATGTAAATCCTCATTGACGCGGAACTCACTTGGATGTTTAAGGCCAAGAAAACTCCTAGCAACGGATAGAACCCCAAGCACCGTGAATTTGATTTTGTAGGAACAAAACCCTTCCAAGGCCACAAAGAATACTTACAAAGAACTTTTCTTTGAGAAACCTTAAGATGACTCCTTGTAGTGTTATGCTAGCACGGAGACGCCACTAAGGTTGGCACGCCTTAGATAAGTCGATTGCATGAAATAAGGAGAATTCATCCCTTAAGCAATTTTGGACAAAGCCAAGCTTTCAAGATGAAGCTAATTTCGAAAATAGGTGATTATCACATTAAGAAAGAAATGTTACAATATATAGTACAATAAAAGAAACCATAATGGACGTAAAATGACCAAAATACCCTTAATAGCTAACTAATGGCGACTTAAAGATAATGCCCTTAATAGTCATTTAACAACCTAGACAACCTACCATAAAATTCTAAAATAATAAATACATAACCAAAATATTTTCCAAAAAAGTCAATAAAGGAAAAACAATAAAATCACAAAAATCCAACAAAGGTGGCAAGTTTTTCAAAGTCATGTCTAAATTGTCTCATTGACAAAAATATCCCCAAAATTTGTGGCCTTCATGTATAGAGACTCAATGATGTGTTTTGAAGCCTATTAATTCTTGTCTTGGCCGAATTTTTGGTGTTGGACTTAATTCGACTTGATTCGTCAAAAAGGTATTTGACTTCTGAATTGCTGGTGCGTTAATCTGGTATGACTTGGGTCAAGTGAAATAGCTTTAGACCCACTCCATAGAAGCCCTCATGTGTTGCCATTATGCCTTAGAGTTGTCTGTCACACTCGGCCATGGCATTTTGTGCGAGCCCCGCTATTGCGTCTTTGATCTTCTTAACTTTCTAGCATGTGATTGGCCATGATAGCACTCGCAAAGGCTCTACCATATTGCTGGTCATGACATCTAATGTTCCTTGAGTGGCTGGATTCGTGTCACTCATAATCTCATGTGTTTACACTCAAATGATATCACTCCACTCGTGTTTGCTCTCTATTGGCTTTTACCCGATACTATGCTCACACTCACTACCTTCTACCACTCTTAAGTTCTTCCTCAAATTCAAATGCAAATCAAGACTCAATCCAAGAATACTCAACGAAAGTGTAATCCTCAAGCAAGCATTAAATTTCAATAACCAATAATGCATATAGGACATATGAAATCATGCGAATAAGAATAGTAATCACGAAGACTCAATCAAAGAAACTTAAGCTACAATGCACGGAATAAGAAAAAAGATGAGTTAGTTAAATGCATAAACAAGCAAGCAAACATTTAATGTGTCACTTAGCAAATCTTGTGATCACTCGCTATTATTTTTATCTCACTCACTCTTTTCTTTTCATTTCTTTTTTTTTGTCTCTTTTTTTTTCTCACACTTACAATACAATTATATTATAAATAACAAGATTACCACATTTGGAAATTTCAAGGAATGAATTTTGCTTATAAACTCACAGCCCTAGTGCAATTTGGTGCACTCACACTTGATTCATTAACATTACAAGACAAATCAGCAAGATTACATTGATACAACTCACGACATTTGCCAAGTTTGATGCATTTAGATTTGTTTCATCATTTACTTATTCACATTCATCAATAATGCACTCAAACACTCTTTCTTTTACTCAAATCACTCAATTTTCACAAGATTGCACTAAGATCACAAAGAATGCAAACATGTAAGTTTACGCAACAAGGTAGAGTTTTGATGCACAATCTGATTTTTAAAAGATGATATGAAAAATACTTAATGAAACAAGAATAATTTAATGTATTCAACAAGAAAAACACAAGGTATGTAAATATTTCACTTAGGCCGAATCTGACCTAATTTTTTTCTTATATACAAATAAATTACTACAAATGTTAATGAAGACCTAATAACATGAAATCAATAACTAAGCACAAGATTCAAACAAGGAACACAAAATACCCAAATTTGCCCAAATGGCTGAAACCTACACAAGGTGAAATATTCATGATTAATCAAAAATACTCAAGGACATAATGTTAACCCTGTTATACTGATCACAAATCAACAAGAAATAATAAAAAATAACAAAGAGACAACAATGGCTAAAACACCCAAATGGCCAAAACATGAACTAGTTTGATACTAAGCTAATAACTCAATGAAAAACAACATAAATGATAGGAAATAATCGTTGGGATATATGCCCTAGAGCTTTATGTATTGTAAACATAATTGATTATTGTAATAATAATAAATGCATTATTCATTTATCAAAGTTGTTTGATTTACATTGCATATTGTCTAATTGTCTTGTTTACCTTGATTACTTTTGTACCTTCAAATTTAGTGTATGTTTGATACACAAGAGGATTTAAGTCTGAAGTTAGTAATCTAGATAGTCCATAGAGAGCAAGCAAAGATGGTACTTTGTTTGTGGTATATCTATAGCTGCGGTCCATTCTATACTTGTATGATGACCTTGATCCGGGATTGTTCATGTAGTGACATGAGAGTGGAGGCACCTTGTATGATGAGATCATATAGGATTGAACTCAGATAAATACGAATTTCTTTTAATATCCCTTAACCGAAGAAATTCATTTTATCTAATAAATGGTCATATATGGAATCGATCTTAATCCTGACTATATTACAAACTCCTACATGACAGGCTTTGTCCTTTAATTTACTATGGTGAGTTTGGTGTTACATTCCCGGCCAATAACTACGTATTTTGGGGATATGATTTGGTGTGTAGTTGGGAATGTTTTACATAGATATGGAATTTACTCATTCTTACGAGAAGCCGAAGAATATCTATTTTAAGAGTTGATTCGGGACTTGAATAATTTGAGCGCTCAACTCTTCTATTACGAATGGAAAGTTTTTATATTCAAAAATGTTATGAATTAATTATTCATTATAGAATCAATGGTGCTTAAGAGACAAAATATTTAGAGGGGTTTAACGGACTTATGACCCGGCTATATTTATGAGATATTCATGAAGGACTATATCCATATGTAATGACTATATCGATGGACACCGAAGTTGTTCGGCTTATTTTTTCCATCTACTGTAACGAGAGTTCAACTTTGAGTTTTTAGTGGAATAACGCGGAGTTAATAATTCATAATATTTAATTAAAGAGTTTAAATAATATTTCGAAATTATTAGAGCTCGGAAACGTAGGTCCATTTGGTCCTCGTGCTAGTTCGATTAATTGTAGCAAACCTAATATAATTAGATTGTCTAATAATATGCTCATATTATTTTTATATATTATTAATAAGATTAATAATATATTTTATCACAAATGAAAACTATGTTAAAATTGGTTTAACTTAATATTTTCTAAAATTCTTTGATTATGAGATAATCAAATTTGGATTATGAGATAATCAAGTTAATAATAATTATGAGATAATTATTACATTACAATTAAGCTTATGACATCATTATTAAGATAATGATTTTTAAATTGTCTTGGAGACAAAACCTAATGGCTTGCCATGCTCTCCAATAATTTATGTCTAAGATTAGGTATGACCTAATTGCTTTTATTTGTCCATTTCATATGTTTTTGGATGGCACTCCATTCCTTTGTGTCGGCCATTACCATTCAATGGTATGTGAAGGATTTGTGATAAGAATAATTATTTTTGGAAGAGAATTACCATCTCCACTCTTTCATTAGATGAATCAATACACAATAGTTGTGTGAGAGTTAGAGAAAAATAATTATTTTCTCAAGTGTTGAAAAGAAAACGAAAGAATAGTGAATTAGATACTTGATCTTCTTCATCATATATTTCAAAGGCCAAAAATCTTTTGTGACAATACAACTTCATTCTCTAAATTGTTTAGAGTTTAATTTTATACTTCTCTAAAAATTTTAGAGTTGATCTTTGTGAGTGAAGCCCACACTTCGATTTGTTGGTTTCGAGTCATAGTTCGGAAGATCGGGTGGTTGATCCAAGTGTTGGACATCAAAAGAAACATATCTACATCAAAGGAGAAAAATCCATTCTTCAAGTGTTGGAGGATTTCGGCTACAAGGAAAATGAGAAGGTAAAGAAAATTTTAAGGGTCCATACCGGAGCCGGTGCTCACATTAGTAACTTCCGCTGCGCTAAGGAAAGTAGTTTCCTATAATGAGGCCTTATAAGTTTGAGCTCTGATACTAAATGACAAGGAACCCACTTGTTTAGGTTAAACCAAGCAAGCCCATAGTTTTATTACAAGCCCCAAGAACCTTGATCAATGATTTATTGGAACAAATCTCTTCTAAGATCAGCCCATAAATCCCCTAAGAATAGTTCCTTAGGTAACTCAAATGATGAAATTTTTATGTTATTTGCTAGCTTTGGAGAAGCCACTAAGCTTGCCAAGCTTAGATAAGTCGATTTTCACTTGAATAAGGGGAATCCCTCCCTTACAAGCATTTTAGACATAGTTAAAAGCTTTAAACCAGTAAGTTTTGATGAAAAATCTGTGATCCCCTTTCACTAAGAAGAAAAGAGTTTATATTGTACAATGAAAGAAGCCCTAATGAGCATCGTAAAATGACCAAAATACCCTTAATAGCTAACTAATGGCTACTTAAAGGCTATGCCTGATGAGCGGAAAATATATCATTATTTACCGCCCCTTTTACTTAATATTTTGTATAATTTCTCGAGTTTTATGAACGTTTTGATGTGTTTTAGTTTTTTTTGCAAATAAAGTAAAATCGGGACTTAATGGAATCAATCAGGACGAAATGTGGAACAAATAAGGGCAAAAAATGGACTTGACATTTTGATTTTTGGAGATTGGAAACTTGAAATGGCGTTCTAACGAAGTACAATTTCGAAAATTCCAACTTTGCGCAATTATCGTATTTTGGCCATAACTTTGTACTCTAATATCAAATTGAGGTAATTCAAGTTCCAGATTAAAGAAGACTCAAAGATTTACAACTTTTAAGTTCATAATAATTTCGAATTCTGAAGTTTCTATGATCGAAATTAATAAAACATTCGTAAGTGTGTTATGTGTAATTATTTAAGTCATTTTCAAAATAAATAAATAAATAAAAATTGTCAAACTTCCACCAAACATGCTTGCATGTATGGTGGAGGATTTGGTGTCATGTTGGATGCCATGTTTGATGCCATGTTTAGTGGAGCAATTGGTGGAAGCCTTTAGATTTGCCTATAAATACCAAGCTAAACTTTGTAAATTTTTCATACTTTCTTTGGAGGAATTTCTCCATGAAAACCTAAAGGAAATTGTCTTGTATATTTATTTAAGTTTTCTTCTATTTTCTTTTTATTTAATTAATAAAAATTTATGTGTTTTCATTTACAGCATAAGCAGGTAATCTCATTCTGCTAAGGTGAAAAGGTGAGACTTTTAATATAATAAATTAGATTAATCTCCCTTATTTTAATTAAAATTTGGATTAATTAGTTACTGCCTATATGGCCGGTTTAGGTGACAACCATATTTACCGCCTATATGGTCGGTTTAGGTAATAACCTTGTTACCGCCTATATGGTCGGTTGGATTTAATTGAGACAAATGAAATTACCGTCTTTATGGTCTGGTTAATATAATTAATTAATCGGTAAACATTGACATAAGGGAGATTTCTAATTTTGAAATATTAAAAGTGGATCCTCTAACCCCCAATATTTTCTTTCATTATTGTAATTTTACTTTTATTTATCTCCAAGTTATTTTTTTTATGATGTTTTGTTTATTTAAGTGTTTAGTAATCCTAAGTATGTTTTGTAACTAAACATATTATATGGGGTTGTGATGAATTCCAATATCACCAGTTTATAAGGGGTTATTTTGTATATTGGGTAATATAAAGGTTTATTTATTAAGTCTTAAGCTTAATGCTTCTTGTTAACTGGCCATTAATAAGATTGATCTGGTAAACTTAAAATAAACTTGACGGAGGAATTTTAGGTTTCAGTCTTAGACTTAATAACCCACGATCTCCCTTAAGATACCCCTTAATAGCTTTTCTTCCAGGATAGACATATTCCTGTCGGGCGGGGGTAGCCACAATTGGAACTTAATCTTAATGAATTCAGGTAACTTGATTAACAAAAACATATGATTAATTAGGTTACACTGGGTATTTGCATCTGACCATCGACAGAGGCTTTTGCATAATTTCGTGTTCCAGGTTAATAAACCAATATATTGCACAAACATGAGATAACCACTTCATCTTTAAAAGATATTGGAAGGATTCACAACCCTAGATAGTTTAATAATATTAAAGTTTCCTTTAATTTACATTCGTACTATTTTATTTACTTTTTTTGTTTAAAATCATCATCCAATCAATAATCAATCTATTGATACTCGTAAACATTTGGCTTCATAAATTAATAGCTTAGGTATTAAGTCCTCGTGGTATCGATACTTTTTATACTACTTGAGCAATACGTGCGCTTGCGTTATACATGTGTGATCACGCCGATCAAGTTTTTGGCGCCGTTGCCGGGGACTTATTTATCTTTTACTATTAATTTTGGGGTTAGATACATTAACTTGTATCTAATTTGTTTTTACTTATTATTTTTGTTTTCTTGTGTTTCAGGTTCTCACACACTACATGAGAAGAACCAGAAGCTTTGAAATCCGTCTGCTTGACCCTGAAATTGAAAGAACAATCAGACAGTTGAGAAGGGAAAGGCAAGAAGGTCAATAAGCAATCATCAACATGGAACCTGAACCTTTGGAAGTTGCACCACCAATTCCCATTCGAGACAGAACCATTCTGGTGGTTGACGGCTTCATTTCATGTATTGTAATTCCTCCCTTACCAGCAAATGCGTGTGACATCAAAACATGCATTCAGATGATACAACAGTCAGTTTAGTTTGGGGGGAATACAACTGAAGATCCTAATGCCCACATCAGCAACTTCTTGGAAGTTTGCGACACTTTCAACTACAACCGAGCAGCTGAAGAAGCAATGAGACTGCGTGTTTTTCCATATTCTTTGAAAGACAGAGCTAAGGCTTGGCTACACTCACTACCAGCAGGTTCCATCACAACTTGGAACACTCTAGCCACCAAATTCCTTACAAAATACTTTCCCATAGCCAGAACTGCAAAGCTGAGGAATGACATCACATCCTTTGTGCAACATGATTCAGAATCCCTCTGCGAAGCTTGGGAAAGATACAAGGATTTGCTCAGAAAATGTCCTCACCATGAGATTGCGAAATGGCTACAAGTCCAAACCTTCTACATTGGACTTTCTGGATTAATAAGAACCACAATTGATGCTGCTGCTGGAGGTGTTTTAATGGCAAAAGGAGAAGATCAGGCTTGGGACCTAATTGAAGAAATGACCAACAACAATTCTTTGTGGCCAACAGAAAGGAGCATGATCCAACAAATTGCTGGAATTTATGAAGTTGGAGCCAACACAGCATTGAGTGCCAAGCTGGATCAGATTTGCAAAAGTCTGGATACTCTTAACATGAAGGTTGATGCTGGATCCACAAGTTCACCATATGGAGGAGCACCAGAGTCAGAATCTTACAACCAACATGATGAGACGGTGAATTATGTCAACAATTTCAACAGACAGAGGAACAATCCATATTCCAACACCTACAACCCAGGTTGGAGGAATCATCCCAATTTCGCATGGAGCAACAATTCAGGGTAAAAGAACAATCCACCACCAGGATTCCAACAGCAGAACAAAGGCCATGAGTATGAAAAAGAACCAGGAATAGCAGAAGTAATTGCCTTGTTGAAAAAGCAACAAGCAACATACGATGATATGTTTCAAAGCCAATCTGCTTCTATAAAGGCACTGGAAAATCAAATAGGACAATTGGCCAATGCTCAGAGTTACAAACAGCAAGGAAACCTTCCTAGCAACACAGAACCAAATCCAAGGAATAGAGGGAATGAGCAATGTCAAGCCATTACCTTGAAAAGCGGTACTGAAATCAACAAAGATGTTGGAGTCAAGGCAACTATTGAGGAAGTTCCAAAAGAAAGCTGTAAAGTAGATCCACAGATGGAGGAAAAAGAAACAAAAGTAAATGATCAAGAAAAATTCACTCCACCTCAATCTTTTCCACAGCGTCTCCAGAAAACTAAAATGGACAAGCAGTTTGCTCGATTCCTGAGATTTTTTAAAAAGCTACATATCAACATTCCATTTGCAGAAGCGTTGGAACAAATGCCAAATTATGTCAAATTCATGAAAGATATTTTGTCACGAAAGTGAAGATTGGGAGATTACGAAACAGTAGCATTGACAGAAGAATGCAGCGCCATCATTCAGAGGAAGCTTCCCCCAAAGTTGAAAGATCTTGACAGTTTCACCATCCCTTACACCATAGGCAAACATTACTTCGGTAAGGCTTTATGTGATGCCTTGGTCTATTTACAGGAAACTGCAAATTGGAGAAGAAATGCCCACCTCAGTTACTCTGCAGCTTTCTGACAGATCGCTCACATTTCCGAGAGGTGTAGTGGAAGATGTATTGGTTAAAGTCGAAAAATTCATTTTCCCTACAGATTTCATTATACTTGACATGGAAGAAGACAAAGATGTACATATCATCCTCGGGAGACCATTCTTGGCTACAGGTCGAACTGTTATTGATGTACAAAAAGGAGACTTAACCATGAAAGTGCAGGACCAAGAAGTTACATTCAATGTTTTCAAAGCCATGAAATTTCCGAGTGATGAAAAGGTGGAGGAATGTTTCAAAATTGATGTTGTAGATAGTATCATCCAGGATACTGATGCAATGCAACTTCCCCCTGATAAACTTGAAGCTTGCATCACCAAATGACTGACAGCGAGCTAGATGATGAAATTCTAGAATGTATCAAATATCTTGACAGACCATTTCGCTTCAAATCGACACCACATATGGAAAGTTTGGAACTACCGAAAAAGGAACGAATCAAGTGTAGGAATTGCATTTTCGCATGTGAAACCCGATGATGAGTCTCAGTTGGAGGCACTACCTTTTTAGCTAAGGATATTGCGGGAAACGGAGGTCGGAAGGGGAAATTCAGAATAAGTACGTCATCAGATTCATTTCGCAAGTTCACTGTCTTCGTTAGTGCTGCGTTCGTTACTTCATTCGAACGTCAGACAGATTGCGGACGTTCGTGTAGCGTTTGAATGGGCGTTCGAACGGCGTCGGTATTTCTGGTTTTGCTGCTAGCCTCGCACCCCAGCCCAATTAGCCCCCAAAGCCCATAAACCATCACAATTAATAAAACACATTAAAACACATGGGAAATTAAATTAAATATTAGGTAAATATTAATAATGTATTTGAATTAATAAAATTTTAACCATTTACCAATTAAATAAAACATAATATAATCATACCTAATTAAGACAAATCAAATATATTAACTTCCTAACTAAAAAAATCACATACCATACTTAACAAATATCATGCCTAATTAAAATCAATCATAACATTAAATATTTTGTATTCCTAATCTAAACCAAATTTGTCCCCCCTCAATCTTTGACTTTCCTTGCACAACACAAAATCAAATCCCTTCCTTGTGAGACAAGGTGAAGCCCTAGCCATTCTCTTTATAAACAACCCCTAACCAAGACATGCACTTGTTGGACATTATGACCCATAGCGTCACTATTTGTACAGATCATTGTATTGTTGTAGCAAATTAACTATGTGACAAAGAAATTGCACTCCCATCATTTGTGATTAGATCACCATAGATATATAAATGAAGAGAGGTCCCTATGATTAGTACCTGGACTGAGAATGATATGAGACAGTATCAGTCCCCGAAGGTTTAATCATTAAATATCCCTAGCCGTAGTATTATCGAGACTGGACATCGATAATGCGGAATAGGCTAGTATTGCACTTGTGCGCGTTTGTGAGGGCACAACGACATAGTTCTCATATATATAAGTATTGGATACTTATGCAAGTGCGATAGGAGGTCGTGTTTCACACGACGGTACGGGAAACAGCTTCGCTCTTGATAGGCCCCTCGGAATCCCATTGGTATTATGACTATGTGTCTATGGGAGGCCGAAATCAAGGTAGGTGTGTATGTCTTAACCTGAGACTTACATCGCTAATACTTACGATAATCGATAAACTTTGGTCTTGGTGGTAGGGGACTTTAAACGGGTTCTGAGTACACCACTTCTGGGTTTATCAGAGAGTCGTAGAGTATTGGGTGTGATGTCAAGACGGAAGTATCACTTCAGTCATATTGGAGATGATGTCACACAGGATACGGTATTAGTGCTCTTAAGTGTTGCGCGGCCATCGGGATATTATGACAAGGTCATGTATATCCGATTATAGAGACTAGTTACCAGACATCCGACATGTGCTTCGTACGGGGCAGACACATATCCAGCCCCGCCTAGCACGTGATTATCCGATACTGGACCGATATGCACAATACATTTGTATACTACGCTTGATACAGATCTTAATATTCTTAATGGATATGTCCGGAAAATTGGGTAGACTTGGTGCTTTGCTAGGAGTCGACCTTGTCTCGTAAATCGGTAGAACGTAGTACTTGGTACGTACGTGATTCGGATACTCCGACGACCGTATTTACTGCCAGATTATCCGGGGATCTCATGGGTCGCTTCCCGATAATCCACCGATGACGCACAACTCGCACTCTTGAATAATCTGGGATTATATAGAAGAGAGAGAAAATTAATCTAGGATTAATAACGGAGATATTTTATCCGGGATAAAATGTCGTCTAAAGAGAGAGAACGATTAATTTGGAATTGATCGATGAATTAATATATTCGATATATTAAATGAAATTAGATTTCGACGCGGAATTAAAATTAGATTTTAATTCGGGCAAACGAGTTAATTTAGAATTAATTCGTTAGCGACGTAAATAATAATTTCGCCAGGCGCAATTATTTATTTAAATTCGATTGAATTAACGTCGCGACGTAAGCTCGGTATTTCGGAAATATCGAACCCGAACGCGTGAGTGCACGTGGGCCCACTTTCATTTGGAAACGTGTGGGGCCCACATGACACATGTCATTCTAATGCATTGCATGTGATAGTGTACAATACACTCTGTTATTGCATGTAGATAGTGTACAATGCACTCAATGTTATTGCATGGAAATTGAGTGTTTGACACTCTAAGCCATTGCATGATTTGTGTCATAAGTTTATTATTAATTTAATGAATTATGGCATAAATATAAATTGATTTTTGGTAAATCATTTAACAATTACACAACTTCTTCTCTCTCAATTTCTCTCCTCTCTCACGCCCATTTGAGCAAAGTGTTCACTGGTTTGGAACCAGTTTGGGCGTGAGCTAAGGGAAGCAAGAGTGGTTTCTCATGGTGAGAAATCAAGTGCTAGCACACTTACAAGTCTTGCGAAGGTGGTAGGGAGGTTCCCCCATGAGACGGGATCCATCCGACGAAGCTTGGAGCTCCGTTTTTCACTCAATTTTCTGTTTTTGTAGGCAGTGGACTGCTGCAGTGGCTTACAAAGGCAGTGCGTTTTTGGGCTTGAATCGTCTCAAATCGACATAACCGATCAATGTGAGTATTCCGCTACCTCCGTTGATGTGTTCACACATAATTTCATGTCTTGATTTGATCTTGGGACCTTAGAAATAACCAACAATGGCATCAAGAGCTAATGTTGCAAGCATGAAATTTGTAGGGCTTAAAATTTGGGTAATGTTGTTTTGAGCATGATTTGAATGAATTGAATGTTTGAGTATGCTTATAACATGTTTAAATTCATTTTGGTTGGACTAATTTGATGAAAAATGATTTGGAATTATTTTCCCCAAACTTATTGCCTTGGCCGAATGTTTAATGGATTTTGAATCCTTGGATTTTTGATTTTGATTCATTGGATGAGTTAAAATCATGTAGGATGATGTTAATTTGAGGTCAATTGGATTGTACTTTGAATTGAACATAAACCCTAAATTCTATATGTTGGCCGAATGTGATATGCCCTTGAATGTCTTGGTATATTTTGATTTTATGAACATTGGATGTGTATGAAATCATTCGGGAAGTTAATACGTTGTCGATTGTGTAATTAATCGGATTGAATTCAAATCGGACAAAATAACCTTCCTTGGCCGAGACTTAGCAAGCATGTTTATGGGTTTGATTTTTCATTATGTGTGTTTGACATGTGATAATGAATTGAATATGATTAATAAGACTAATTTGGTGTTTTAAAAATATTGATTTAGTCGATTAATCATGTAATGCACTTTAGGTAATTAATTGCGTAATTGGATTAGTGTAATTTAATTATTGGGCTTAAATTGGATTTTGGCTTGAATTGTTGTATTTGGGCCTATTGGGCTTGATTTATCAAGTTTGGTTTAGGCCAAGTGGATTGGATCCAATTGGGCCCAAAACCTTAACCATAAAGCCCAATTGCGACTAATGAACCTTTAATGTTTAATTGGGCCTAATGGGCCGAAATTGATTTCTAAGGCATTTTGGGTGATTCCACTATTGGGCTTTGGTTGCCGAAGCCCATTAGACTTAAATTAAATTGACGTTGGACGTTAATCGAACTTTGAGTCCCGACGCGATTGAATTTGGAATTTAAATCGTAAAAGGTTTATTAATATAAAGTGCAATATTTAATTTGGAATTGAATAGTGAATTAGTATTAAATACATGTTAAATTGGATTTAATTATGTAGTTTAATTTAATTCATGAATTCGTACTTTGAGTACTTATTCGCAAAAACGAGTTTGACTCGAACAAAATCAAATCGTTGTTTGAACATTGGATGATCACTTAATTATCAGATTAATTAATTTGATTAGATTGATTGATAGCATGCTTATGTGTGTGAATACGTGGTTGTGTTGAATGAATAATGTATATCGGATGGATATTAGTCGGGTGGGCAATTTGAAATTGTTGTAATAAATTCGATTTATTAAATTGGACCTGCGTGTCCAGCCTTATCACCTTCTTTCTCTTTGTATTCTCTTCTCACCTATTCCCCTCTATGTATATGAGGTTTCTTTAGAAGTGTAGTGTAACGGGTAGAAGTAGTACAAGTGCTAGCTTGAGTGAGAAAGGGGAGAGATTTGATCTAGGATCAATGTGTTAAGTATCCATCCGCATATCATTATTATTTTATTTCATACTCGCTTTATTATGTATTTAGAATGCATGTTTAAGGGTGTATGATGATGAGACCTAACAAAGATAATTAAATTGGTAGCCAATTTGCACGCGAAAATCCCTCAATCTATATTAAGCAAATATCCTTCCATTGAATGATTCTTGTTCAAGATCCGAAGTTGGCATTGGTTTGTTTTTGACCAAAGTCAAGACCTTTGTCAATCAAGGATGTACTTGAATCATGAGAGTTTTGTTGCATATCGGTGTCTTGTCCAAATCGTGATTTTTATTGACCAAAGTCAGATCACTTTTTGTCCAATGACATTGATTACGAAACTTTCCTCGTCAATGGGTCCCGCTTAACTGGAATCATTAGGTTGTGTTTGGCCAAAGCCAAGGCCTAAATGATTCGGAGGATAGGGTTAGGAAAATGTAATGGATACATTGACATTATACATATGTTTCGGACTTGGATGTCCACCTAACCGGATCTAGGAATTGGATGAGATCCAATTGATCTGTGAGATCTACCTAGTTAAATAGCATACAGCTTTTTATTGGCCAAAGTCAGGGTTGTGTATTTAATAGGATCCTAGCCCACTAGGAAACACGGTTTCCCGAGTACTCCACAGAGGGTTAGAGGCTCGACGAAAATAGTGGGAGGCAAGTATTGAATTTGCAACATTCGTTCGAATACTCGCTAAACACGCTCATTTTATTTTACTCGTCATATTAATCAAAAGTATTAGTCGGACTAATATTTTATGTTGTTTTAAATATATATATAGTTGGACTATATACAAACTCATTCAATTATAGTTGATTTTATAATTGGATTATAATCAATATAATTAAATAAATTTAGTTGATTTTATAATTGGATTATAGTAATCAATATAATTGAATTAATGATAGTTGATTTTATAATTGGATTATAGTAATCAATATTAAAATTATAGTTGATTAAATAATTGGATTATTGTAATCATTATAATAAATAGTACCTTATTAAAATTGATTAAATAGTTGGACTATTAAAATCAAGAAAGAATTGAAAGGTTGAATATTTAAAATATATAATCCTTGGATTAAATGTTTTAAATGATTTAATTTTCAATTGGGAATTAATAATAGGTTAATTTATTTGATAAAATAACTTATTATGACTAAGCCCATAATTAAGCAAATAGTAGAGCATAAAGTCTTTGGAAGATTTATGTGATGATGACTTTAGTGCTTAATTAATATACTTATAATAAATCTATCTTTAGATTTAAAAGTATTAAAATTGCAATTAATAATTCTTGGAGAATTAATTGACTATTCTAGTGGAGAAAAGTCAAAGTTTGCAATTGGGCATGTAGCACAAGGTGCACATCATTTCGATATTCTAAAACCCAAGTGGTTTGTGAAATATTGAAAAGGATAATTGACATATCCCAAAGTGACTACCATTTGGATATGGAAGACACGAAGGAATTAAAGAAAGGGCGAGGCTCTAACTTTAAAATATTTGTCAAAGTTATGTTCACTACTAGTATTAAAATTGGATTTTAAATACTTAGTGTGGTACATAAAATATATGTATTGACGTTCAGAATCCGCTGTGAGCTGGATACTGGCTTCAAGCCGAGATTTCTCTGCGAATTGGAAACGGGACGAAAGTCGCTGTTTCGACCGTAGATACCTAAGTTTAGGAACTACCCTTTGGGTATGTACTTAAATTAGGAAATGTTATAATGTAACTAGTTTATCTAGAGACATTATCTCTATATCAGTGTTTAATCCATTGCGGATAAAACCTTTATATTCTAGAACACTAAAGTGTTTCAATATATAAAGATGATACTGAGATAAATACATTGGATGTAAATAACAGAATTTATATTTTGAATATATAAAATCTCAAACATATAAAATGACAAATAAATAGCTCAAATTGATTTGATCAATAGAGACTTATTTGTGGCATTGTTCTGGGACACAATTAAACAAGACTCGTATATCCACACTTTTGTAGAGTGGGTACTAGGACTGATTTGACTATTCAAATAAGGTCTACGAATCTAGTTTATTAGGTTAAATACCTAAAATACTATTTACTTGGTAATAGTAAAAGGGCCACCGATCTGTTAGCCCTATTCATGGTGAAGTAAGTGGGCCCATATCTAGCTAGGCTAGATGTGAACATGAATATTTCGTGACCTTAACGGATGTGACATCACGTTGTGGTTATGTGTTTCTTTTGAAGAACACAAATCGGAAACTTTTAGAGTTTCGACACGAAGTAGACAAACAGATCGGCTATAGTATTATTCCGCCACGGTAATACCGTAATGGAAAATACTTAAGCAGTAAGTTTCATACGTACATGAAAGAGTATGGTATTCTTTCAGATGAGGACTCCTCTCGAGACACGTCAGTTAGACGGTGTGTCCGAACTAAAACCGAATTTTGTTGGACATAAAGGTTTATCACGAGTCGCTCTGAGCTACTATTTCCTTCAACAGGATATGTATTAACAGTGCAAAACTTATTTAGAATAAGGTTCCATATAAATCTGTTTGACAGATATCATATAGGATATGAACAGGGAAGAAACGAGGTTTCTCATTCCTGATAATTTGGGTATGCCAGGCATAGCGTTTGGATGATACCAAACTAAGGACCCAAATTGGATAAGTGCCAATATAGGTTATCCTAAGGGAAACCTTAAGTATAGTACTTATAAATCCCACATGAGAACAATGTAATTGTTGCTCACCATGCGGTTTTCCTGAGAGGAATACCGATATGCAGTGGTCAGTGGGAGGATAGTGATACTCGATGAAAATCGGAGTAATACTGTTCAAGGCACGAAGTCCGTAATGGAACACAAATAGTTCATCTATGATGAAACTATACCATTAATCTTCAAATACACAAGAACTTCGTAGATCGGATAGAGTCAGAAAACAACCTAGGGTATGGGTTTCTGATCTCGCCCCATAAAGATGTCAATCTTATGGAGGTGTACCATCCGACTACGTTATGAGGAAGTGATACGAGGTATCGACTCCCTGTTATGGCAAAGTGCCATGAGTCCGAAATGGATTCCATGTATAACAACTATGTTTGGATACTAGTTGTTGTACCACAAGGCGTTGTGCCTATGGTACATAAACGTCTTCAAGGAAGACATACATGGAAGGCAACATACCAACGTGCAAAGCTAAGCTTTTGACGGAAAGGTATCGTTATCAACATTATGTTAATAACGGTTCAACCTTTTACCTGTTGCCATGGTAAATCCATTTTGAAGATGCTTGATGATAACTGTATATTTCATTTATGAAATATGTCAGTTACAAATCAAAATCGCTTTCCTGAAAAGGAAACCTTTTGGAGGATGTTTACAACATCCTGACGATTTTGTATAACCGACAAACAAGGTTTGCGGGTTATTCGATCCATGTTTGGATGAATGCAAGCATAAGGTTCTTGGAACTGTCGTTTTGAAATAATCATAATGTTTATTTTTATTAACTCAAAACGAAATAATTCTTGTGTATATAAGGAGGTTAGTGGGAGAGCGCACTGACAGTGAAATTCCCATAAAGCTATTGTTGAAAGCTTGCCTTTCAATAGAAATTCTCCGTAGAATTCTGGGGAGTAACAACCTTTATTCAAGGAATAAAGATCTACTGGGATAGATTTGGAGTTTTTAACACTCTCTGGAAATTGTACATTTAAAATGTACTTGTATTGGTGTCTCATACGCTTCGAGCATATGGAGTCACAATCGGGTCAATCCAAGTGATAGTCACTGGATTGAAGTTAAGAACATCTGTTAGTATCTCTGAGAACTAAAGATGCTATCTTTTACTATGGAGAAGGAGAACTTGAAGTGACTGGGATCACTGCAGCAAGTTTCCAACGATTAAATACTATACTGCGGTACTATAAAGTTTGAATAACGGGACAGTGAGCTGGAAATCTTCCAAGCAAGATAACTGTTGCCGAATAAACAACAAATGCGGATTATTGCTGCAGCTGAGGCAGCAATAGAAGTCTTTTGGGTCGAAAGTAAATCTAATTAGATTAGATATAGTTCTGTTAGCAGCTGAGCTAGGCGTCAGCACAGGCTAAGGAATTAAAGGTCTCATCGACGATCCAGATATATACTTCTATATCATCTGATTCGTTCGGATCATACATCGTGGCGATGTGATGATCGTATAAATCGCGTCAAACGATAATCGAACAAATCCGCTGACGAAAACCTTTCCTCAGCAATTTGAGCGAACCGTACATAGTTCAGGTGTAGGACACTTGAGTGACTCGCTACGTGCCAAGTGGGAGATTGTTGGACAAAATGACCCATAGCGTCACTATTTGCACAGATCATTGTGTTGTTGTAGCAAATTAACTATGTAACAAGGAAATTGCACTCTCATCATTTGTGATTAGATCACCATAGATATATAAATGAAGAGAGGTCCCTATGATTAGTTCCTAGATTGAGATGATATGAGACAGTATCAGTCCACGAAGGATTAATCATTAAATATCCCTAGCCGTAGTATTATCGAGACTGGACATCGATAATGCGGAATAGGCTAGTATTGCACTTGTGCGCGTTGTGAGGGCACAACGGCATAGTTCTCATATATATAAGTATTGGATACTTGTGCAAGTGCGATAGGAGGTCGTGTTTCACCGATGGTACGGGAAACAGCTTCGCTCTGGATAGACCCCTCGGAATCCCATTGGTATTATGACTAGGTGTCTATGGGAGGCCGAAATCAAGGTAGGTGTGTATAGTCTTAACCTGAGACTTACATCGCTAATACTTACGACAATCGGTAAACTTTGGTTTTGGTGGTGGGGGATCTTAACTGTTCTGTGTTCACCACTTCTGGGTTTATCAGAGAGTCGTAGTGTATTGGATGTGATGTCAAGACGGAAGTATCACTCCAGTCATATGGAGATGATGTCACGCAGGATACGGTATTAGTGCTCTTAAGTGATGCGCATCCAATCGGGATATTATGACCAGGTCATGAATATCCGATTATAGAGACTAGTTACCAGACATCCGATATGTGTTTCGGACGGGGCAGACACTTATCCAGCCCCAGCCCTAGCACGTGATTATCCGATACTGGGCCGATATGCACAATACATTTTATACTACGCTTGATACAGATCTTATATTCTTTGATGAATATGTCCGGAGAACTTGGGTAGACTTGGTGCTTTGCTAGGAGTCGACCTTGTCTCGTAAATCGGTAGAACGTAGTACTTGGTACGTACGTGATTCGGATACTCCGACGACCGTATTTACTGCCAGATTATCCGGGGATCTCATGGGTCGCTTCCCGATAATCCACCGATGACGCACAACTCGCACTCTTGAATAATCTGGGATTATAAGAAGAGAGAGAAAATTAATCTAGGATTAATAACGGAGATATTTTATCCGGGATAAAATGTCGTCTAAAGAGAGAGAACGATTAATTTGGAATTAATCGATGAATTAATATATTCGATATATTAAATGAAATTAGATTTCGACGCGGAATTAAAATTAGATTTTAATTCGGGCAAACGAGTTAATTTAGAATTAATTCGTTAGCGACGTAAATAATAATTTCGCCAGGCGCAATTATTTATTTAAATTCGATTGAATTAACGTCGCGACGTAAGCTCGGTATTTCGGAAATATCGAACCCGAACGCGTGAGTGCACGTGGGCCCACTTTCATTTGGAAACGTGTGGGGCCCACATGACACATGTCATTCTAATGCATTGCATGTAGATAGTGTACAATACACTCAATGCATTGCATGTAGATAGTGTACAATGCACTCAATGTTATTGCATGGAAATTGAGTGTTTGACACTCTAAGCCATTGCATGATTTGTGTCATAAGTTTATTATTAATTTAATAAATTATGGCATAAATATAAATTGATTTTTGGTAAATCATTTAACATTAACACAACTTCTTCTCTCTCAAATTTCTCTCTCTCTCACGCCCATTTGGCAAGTGTTCACTGGTTTGGAACCAGTTTGGGCGTGAGCTAAAGGGAAGCAAGAGTGGTTTCTCATGGTGAGAAATCAAGTACTAGCACACTTACAAGTCTTGCGAAGGTGGTAGGGAGGTTCCCCCATGAGACGGGATCCATCCGACGAAGCTAGGAGCTCCTTTTTTTCATTCAATTTTCTGTTTTTGTAGGCAGTGGACTTCTGCAGTGAGCTTACAAAGGCAGTGCGTTTTTGGCTTGGATCGTCTCCAAATCGACATAACCGATCAATGTGAGTATTCCGCTACCTCCGTTGATGTGTTCACACATAATTTCATGTCTTGATTTGATCTTGGGACCTTAGAAATAACCAAAAGCACTCCCCTAGCTCATACACAAGACTTACACGAAAATCATAACACCAAGAACCCTAGCCACTCACGGCAATAGCAAGAAGCACAAATAAAACTCTCTCTTTATCTCTCATTCTTTGGCCGAGAATACCACTATCCTCCATCCCCTCATTGCCGACTTTTAACAGCCATTACAACCACCAATACAGCCCCTAACCACCACTGAAAACCACCTCCATAAACTCCCCACACATCACCGAAAATACACCCCCAAAACAGCAGCCAAATCCTCTTAAAACAGTCCTTAAAATCCTCAAAACAGTAACATAAAAACTGCATTCATAATCCTTAAAATAATCACACAAGACTACACTGAAAACCCACAAAAAACACTCAGAACAGTCCGTTGAAACGTCAAAACAAGTGACCTGAACAGTGAGCAGCAAAACAGAGGCCGAACAGTAGCATAACGGAGACCGAACAGCAAGCAAAACAGTAAAACAGTGAGCTAGGACGCTAAACCAGTGAACCGGAGAAGTTGAGGAGCCTTACCCTTCCGACGTCCGTGAAACGCAAGCCTGAAAGTTGGCAAAAATGTTAGACCTGAGGGTATTTTCCACACTCGTTTTCTGTTTTATTTGTATTATTTGTTGAGTATTGCTTGCATGATTGTTATATTGAAATGCATGTTGTGGCCCTTGAGTAGATAAATATGCATGAATCATGAGATGTTGTATATTGTGGCTTTGGAATTAAAATGAGAGATGTGTCAAACTCTCGCGGTATTATCGGAGGGAAACCCGGACATAACTTTCATAGCCGATTCTGAATGGACGGTAGTATGATCTGTACTCGGGCTACAACTCCACGTACCGCTTGAGTAAACGGCACCCTCTTTTTGTGTTGTTGTTGCTTTGATTTATTTATTTTTCGTCACTTGAATTCTGCATGTTGCTTATTTATGCATGATTCAATCGAGCGCATGGGCTTAGTAAGTGCGATGAAAGGTCCCTATTTGGAGGGGTTAAAGCCCTTTACCACGATGCTTTTGCCGCGCCGGTTGATGTGTGTTCGGTTAAATGCAAGATACGGTCAATCGGGCATACTAAGTTTGGTATTATTGTTTCTTTATCTTTGTATGCATGATTTAATCGAAGCGCATGGGCTTAGTAAGTGCGATGAAGGTCCCTATTTGGAGGGGTTAAAACCATTTACCATGATGCTTTGCCGCGCCGGTTGATGTGTGTTCGGTTGAATGCAAGATACGTTCAATCGGGCATACTAAGTTTGGTATTATTGTTTTTTAATTCTTTGTATGCATGATCCAATCGAGCGCATGGGCTTAGTAAGTGCAATGAAATATCCCCTATGGGGAGGGGTTAAATCCCTTACCATGATATTTTGCGCGCCGTGTCGGTTGATGGTGTTCGGTTCGGTTGAATGCAAGATACGTTCAATCAGACATACTGAGCTTGACATTATTGTCTTTATTCTTAGTGTTGCATGCATCAGGCTTGGTTCCGTTCGAATGTGTTCTCGAACGCTACACGAACGCGAACCTTTTGTTTATCGTTCGAACGCGTTCTCGAACGCTACGCGAACGCGCACGCACTTTCTTAGTCTTATCACGGATCAGGTCTGGTTCCATTCGAACACGTTCTCGAACGCTATACGAACCCGAACCTTTTGTTTACCATTCAAAAGCATTCTTGAATGCTACGCGAATGCGCACGCACTTTCTTAGTCTTATCATGCATCAGGTCTGGTTCTGTTCGAACGCGTTCTCGAACGCTATACGAACGCAAACCTTCTGTTTATCGTTCGAACGCGTTTTCAAACGCTACGCGAATGCGCAACCACTGAACTGAGTTATTTTTATCAGATTTCGTACCTAATTGTCCCTAGTAGCTATTCCTTCGTATGATAAACTTGATTGTTTCTATGCATTATGCAAGATTGTGTAGGTGTCGTTCATCTGTATTCCCTACATGTATGAGTATAATGTGTTTATTAACTTGTATGCTTGTCGTGTGTTAATCTTTATGTATACAAATTGAGACATAGAACATACTAATAGGCTGTATGCAAACTCGGATATGTGTTACATGTAAATTTAGATGAACTTGTTGATGTATGAATGTGAATTTAGAAGCATGATACTCTTGGAAATAAGTGTTACTTAAACTTGATTAAATTATTACATAAATCCATACATTACAAGTGACATAAGTAAGGGACCATTCCGAACCCAATGGTTTGAGGTCTTCCCTTGCGAGGGGTGAGTGCGGCCTTAAATCTCATTTTCCTGGTTCACACCAAGTGGCGACTCCATTATTCTCCGGTTTAGTCCCTGTGGCTACTCTGTACTCCCGACCGGGCCGCGAGCCTGGGACAGTATGCGTCGCCCAGTTCCTGTGTTCCCACAGTCTGGCGACTCCACTGGGGATAGAGTATCGGCCCCCCAAAATATTGTCTTTTGTAATGTTTGGATTTATGTTTTAATTGACCGAGTCTATAGTGGATAAAATGAGGGTTTAATCAAAGGCATTTTAAGGCTAGTGTATGGTTGGTTTGTCTCCTTCATTCACTACCTTTCTATAAGGAAAAGTTGTGAAGGCACCTAGATAGACATCTACTTGTAGCCTATTGTGATGGACTAATTTGGAGGACTCGTTGTCTATTCCTGACAACAAGCGATAAGAGCCTAAGAGGCTTGGGTATTTAAGTGAGCCTCGCTCCACCTTCCCTCTGGGGAATCTACAACGGGAAATCCATTTGACAGTCTGTCACACACCATAGCTCATGGGCACGTACCTTAGTGTATAAAAAAAGGGTGCGCTCACTTGGTCGCTCGAACCCTTGATTGGGGGGACCTAGTTGTGGGCCATCCTTCGCCGATGAGAGCCTTTGTCTACACTCTTGTGAACCCACCCATAGACCGGGGTTGTATGGTTAAAGTAACAATTATTTCCTTGAGTATGAGCTTGTGGACCATCCTCATTTGGATGCAGTTGGACTACTGTCAGAAATACGGACTTGCTGGGCCATTTAAACTGGGGCGAGTTCGTACCTTATGACCATTGGGCCCAAAGCTTCTGAAATGTTGATGGGCCATTCCGTAGAAGTTATTGCTTTATGTTTGCATTATCTCTTTTATGCTTGTGTTTGGGAACATCGTCGTTTGGATCCATTTGGACCATTTGTCATGAGATATGGGCTTGTTGGGCCATTTAAACTGGGACAAGAACGTATTTTATGACGATTGGGCCAAAGGCTTCTAAGTGTTGATGGGCCACTTTGTGCTTGTGTTCGGAACATTACCATTTGGATTTAGTTGGGCTCCTTGCCATGAGATGTGAACTTGTTGGGCAATTTAAACTGGGACGAGTTCACTCTATGACAGTTAGCCCAGAAGCTTAAAATGATAACGGGCCGATTTGTTTGAAAATTTTAGTTGATTTAGTATGTTATATATGTTACATGCATCTCATCACCCCATGCATACGTACATCATGTTAACCCTTGTGTTCTGAAAGCCATCATAGATTCCCGTTGGGTTAGGGAAAAAAAGACTCACCAAAATACTGGAACAGACATGAGTGAATCAGATATTGAGGTATCCCGTATGGATCAGTTGGAAAACGGTCTCGCCAAGGTCACTGAACAGTTGCAAGCCTTGACTACTGCCATGACAAATATGGTGTACCCCGTGCTGGGGGAACTCTGAGAATGTGAGGCGCGAGGAGCCTTTGAATGGGTTGGGGGATGATATCTCCACTTTTGATGATGACATGACAGAGCATGCAACAGGCAGAGTGATTGGGTCTCAGGTAGAATTTCAGAAGCTTCGGGATCAGGTTGAGTCAGTTACCACCATAAGATGAAGGGTAAGGACGAAGAATTACTAGACTATGAGGCGATGGCTTTTGAGGAACAGTTGCCTGCTCAGTTCAAGATGCCGGATATGGCCAAGTTCAATGGGAATGGGGATCCGAGGGTCCACCTCCGACAATATGTGTCAGTTATGAATTCAGTGGGCCTAACACAACGCCAAGCTCAGAAGATGTTTGGGATGTCACTTGAGGGGGCACCCGTAGTGTGGTACCATAGCCTTGAAAGAAAGGTTAAGGAGGATTGGAGGAATTGGCAGATGTATTCCTGAAACAGTATGTTACAGACTTAGAGATTGATTTGTCACTTCGTGATTTGGAGAACACTTAGCAGAAGCCAGAAGAAAGCTTCAAGGAGTATAGATGTAGACCGCTGGTGAAGCCAGCTTCTGAAAATACAGACTCGGCCCTCTGAGAAGGACCAGATTAAAATGATCATCAAGGGCACTAAGCCCTCGATCTATGGCAAGTTGAGGAGGATGACTTCAATGATTACGGATTTCCGACAGTTGAGGGAAACTGTCATGGATATTGAAGAAGAGGAGGCCGAGAACAAGAAGTTTTATGGCCAGAATAGAAGGAATTTTGGGGGACATCCTGAAGCCAAGTCTTCCAGTGCTGAGGTCACTGCCATCAGGAACAGACGTTTCTCCAACTTTGGTAAACCTCTATCAAAGGTGTTTGAGAAATTGAAGATGCAAGGACTCCTGAAACCCTTGGAACCTAAACCACTCCCCAGCCCTGTGCCGCACTACCTTGACTTGAACTTATTCTGTTATTTTCACCAGCAAAAGGGTCACGAAACTGACAACTGCCCCCACCTTAGGCATGAGATCCAAGACCTGGTTGACACCCACAAAATACCTGACCCAGAAAGAGAGCAACCCAGCACACACATGAATCCTCTACCAAATTACCACTCCGTCCCACCACCATGATCAACTTTGGCTTGCCTGAAACCTTTGTCCTCCAAACCCTCAACCACCAAGCTTCTCACATGGGGATAAGGAATAATAACAATGAAGAATCAGAGGCTGAGGAAGAAGGCACTGCTGTTTCTCCAAGTTTATCTTGCATTTTTAATAAAGACATTGATTTTGTTTGCTTGTTTGAACATTTTCTCAACAATAATAAAGAAGTTCATTTCGCTTACTTGCCTGAATCTCCACTTCTCAACTTGCAACATGAGTGCATGCGACAAAAGCATTCAATCTTGGTACTATGATACTCAGAACGTAGGGAATCCTCAGAAGAAGCAAGTAGAAAAGATAAGTTGGCCATTCAGAAATTGGGAAATGAAGACAGTGAGACTGTTAGACTTGGAAAGGAAATGAGTTCACAGAACCAATTAGTGTAGACAGATTGAAGCGGTACTTTGCCTAAGGAATAGAAGATCGGGCTGTCACTAAGGGAATTGACCGAAGACCTAACCCAACGGGATAGGAAACTCATGCATACATGCATACACGTAACACATTTTGCATCCTTTTGTGTTTGTTTTGTTTTATATTAACAGGTTTCGAAGAAAGAAAGAAAGAAAGCAGCAAAGGCAAGCTAGTCAGAAACAGCAACAGTACAGTTTCAGGAACGAATCCAGGGAATGAATCTCTCAGAATTTGGAATGAATCCAGGGAATGAATCTATCAGAATTTGGAACGAATCCAGGGAATGAATCTCTCAGAATTTGGAGTGAATCCGGGGAATGAATCTCTCAGAATTTGGAACAAATCTCTCAGAATTTTGGAACGAATCCAAGGAATGAATCCCTCAGAATTTTGGAATGAATCCGGGAATGGATCCCAGGATCGAGGCCCACGTCAACAGAATTTTGGAAGGAATCCGGGAATAAATCCCAGGGTCGAGGCCCACATCAGTAGAGTTTTGGAATGAATCCCAGGGCCGAGGCCCACATTGTCAGAATTTTGGAATGAATCCTAGGGTCGGGGCCCACACCATCAGAGTTTAGGAATGAATCCAGGAAGGAATCTAGGAATGAACCTAAGGCCGAGGGCCACATCATCAGTTTTTTTGGAATGAATCCTAGCCCGCACTGTCAGAATTTGGAATGAATCCAGGAATGAATCTTAAGGCGAGGCCCATGCCAGCTTGGGGGCGAGGCCCATATCATGTCGGCTTGGGGCGAGACCCATATCAGCTTGAGGGCGAGGCCCCCGTTGTCAGTTGTAGTTCCGGGTCGAGGTGCCCAGGGTCGAGGTGCCCACTACATCATCAGTTCGAGGGCAAGATCCCTATGGTCAGCGGTGTTGGGTCGAGGGTCCCAGGGTCGAGGTGCCCCCGTTGTCAGTTGTAGTTCCGGGTCGAGGTGCCCACTACATCATCAGTTCGAGGGCGAGGTCCCTACTGTCAGCGGTGTTGGGTCGAGGTGCCCAGGGTCGAGGTGCCCCCGTTGTCAGTTGCAGTTATTGGGATGCGTCCCAGGATCGAGGTCCACTGCAGCACCAACTCAACTCGAAGCAGCAGCCGAGCCAGGTAAGTGAAAATGCATTGCATAACTTCGATACGATTGTTCAAAGTCACACACTGCATAAGTCCCATCAAAGTGGGGGCGACTGTAGGCATTGCATTTTCGCATGTGAAACCCGATGATGAGTCTCAGTTGGAGGCACTACCTTTTTAGCTAAGGATATTGCGGGAAACGGAGGTCGGAATGGGAAATTCTGAATAAGTACGTCATCAGATTCATTTCGCAAGTTCAATGTCTTCCTTAGTGCTGCGTTCGTTACTTCGTTCGAACGTCAGACCGATTACGGACGTTCGAATTGGCGTTCGAACGGCGTCGGTATTTCTGGTTTTGCTGCTAGTCTCGCACCCCAGCCCAATTGGCCCCCCAAAGCCCATAAAACACATCCCAATTAATAAAACACTTTTAAAACACATGGGAAATTAAATTAAATATTAAATTAAATAATAAGGTAAATATTAATAATGTATTTGAATTAAATAAAATATTTAAACCATTACCAATTAAATAAAACATAATATAATCATACCTAATTAAGACAAATCAAATATATTAACTTCCTAACTAAACAAATCACATACCAAACTTAACAAATATCATGCCTAATTAAAATCAATCATAACAAATTAAATATTTTGTATTCCTAATCTAAACCAAATTTGTCCCCCCTCAATCTTTGACTTTCATTGCTCAACACAAAATCAAATCCCTTCCTTGTGAGACAAGGTGAAGCCCTAGCCATTCTCTATATAAACAACCTCTAACCAAGACATGCACTCCCCTAGCTCATACACAAGACTTCACGAAAATCATAACACCAAGAACCCTAGCCACTCACGGCAATAGCAAGAAGCACAAACAAAACTCTTCTCATCATCTCTCCTTCTTAGCCGAGAATACCACTATCCTCCATCCCCTCCATTGCCGAATTTTAACAGCCATTACACCACCAATATAGCCCCTAACCACCACTAAAAACCACCTCCATAAACTCCCCACACATCACCGAAAATACACCCCCAAAACAGCAACCAAATCCTCTTAAAATAGTCCCTAAAATCCTCAAAACAGTAACATAAAAACTGCATTCATAATCCTTAAAATAATCACACAATACTACACTAAAAACCCACAAAAAACACTCGGAACAGTCCGTTGAAACGTCAAAACAAGTGACCTGAACAGTGAATAGCAAAACAGAGGCCGAACAGCAGCATAACGGAGACCGAACAGCAAGCAAAACACCAAAACAGTGAGCTAGGACGCTAAACAAGTGAACCGGAGAAGTTGAGGAGCTTACCCTTCCGACGTCCATGAAACGCAAGCCTGAAAGTTGGCAAAAAGGTTAGACCTGAGGGTATTTTCCACACTCGTTTTCTATTTTATTTGTATTATTTATTGAGTATTGCTTGCATGATTGTTATATTGAAATGCATGTTGTGGCCCTTGAGTAGATAAATATACATGAATTATGAGATGTTGTATGTTGTGGCTTTGGAATAAAATGAGAGATGTGTCAATTCTCGCGGTATATCGGATGGAAACCCGGACATAAATTTCATAGCCGATTCCGAATGGACGGTAGTATGATCTGTACTCGCGATACAACTCCACGTACCGCTTGAGTAAACGGCACCCTCTTTTGTGTTGTGTTGCTTTGATTTATTTATTTTTCGTCACTTGAATTTTGCATGTTGCTTATTTATGCATGATTCAATCGAGCGCATGGGCTTAGTAATTGCGATGAAAGGTCCCATATTTGGAGGGGTTAAAGCCCTTTACCACGATGTTTTGCCGCGCCGGTTGATGTGTGTTCGGTTGAATGCAAGATACGGTCAATCGGGCATACTAAGTTTGGTATTATTGTTTCTTTATTCTTTGTATGCATGATTCAATTGAGCGCATGGGCTTAGTAAGTGCGATGAAAGGTCCCCTATTTGGAGGGGGTAAAACCCTTTACCACGATGCTTTTCCGCGCCGGTTGATGTGTGTTCGGTTGAATGCAAGATACGTTCAATCGGGCATACTAAGTTTGGTATTATTGTTTTTAATTCTTTGTATGCATGATCCAATCGAGCGCATGGGCTTAGTAAGTGCAATGAAAGATCCTCTATTCGGAGGGATTAAAGCGCTTTACCACGATGCTTTGCCGCGCCGGTTGATGTGTGTTTGGTTGAATGCAAGATACGTTCAATCGGACATACTGAGCTTGACATTATTGTCTTTATTCTTTGTGTTGCATGCATCAGGCCTGGTTCCGTTCGAACGCGGTCTCGAACGCTACACGAACGCGAACCTTCTGTTTACCGTTCGAACGCGTTCTCGAACGCTACGCGAACACTCACGCACTTTCTTAGTCTTATCACGCATCAGGTCTGGTTCCGTTCGAACGCGTTCTCGAACACTATACGAACGCGAACCTTCTGTTTACCGTTCGAACGCGTTCTCGAACGCTACGCGAATGCGCACGCACTTTCTTAGTCTTATCATGCATCAGGTCTGGTTCCGTTCAAACGCATTCTCGAACGCTATACGAACGCGAACCTTCTGTTTACCGTTCGAACGCATTTTCTAACGCTACGCGAACGCGCACCCACTGAACTGAGTTATTTTTATCAGATTTCGTACCTAATTGTCCCTAGTAGCTATTCCTGCGTATGATAAACCTGATTGTTTCTATGCATTATGCAAGATTGTGTAGGTGTCGTTCATCTGTATTCTCCACATGTATGATTATAATGTGTTTATTAACTTGTATGATTGTCGAGTGTTAATCTTTATGTATGCAAATTGCGACATAGATTACATAATAATAGGCTGTATGCAAACTCGGATATGTGTTACATGTAAATTTAGATGAACTTGTTGATGTATGCATGTGAATTTAGAAGCATGATACTCTTGGAAATAAGTGTTACTTAAACTTGATTAAATTATTACATAAATCCTTTCATTACAAGTGACATAAGTAAGGGACCATTCCGAACCCAATGGTTTGAGGTTTTCCCTTGCGAGGGGTGAGTGCGGCCTTAAATCTCATTTTCCTGGTTCACACCAGGTGGCAACTCCATTATTCTCCTGTTTAGTCCCCGTGGCTACTATGTACTCCCGACCGGGCCGTGAGCCTGGGACAGCATGAGTCGCCCAGTTCCTGTGTTCCCATATCAAGCCCTCGATTGAAGAACCATCGTAGATAGAACTAAAGCTACTTCTGAGCCATCTCAGGTATGCATTCTTAGGAAACTCTTCTGATTTACCTGTGATTATTTCTGCATCGGTAACATTGGAGCATGTAGATAAGTTGCTGAGAGTGTTACGAGAACACAAGAAAGCCATTGGTTGGACTATAGCAGACATTCGAGGCATTAGTCCATCATTTTGCATGCACAAATTTTTGATGAATGACGAATACAAAGCCACAGTGGTGCATCAACAGAGACTAAATCCAATCATGAAGGAGGTCGTGAAGAAAGAAATTATCAAATGGTTGGATGCCGGCATCATTTATCGTATCTCTGACAGTATGTGGGTGAGTCCTATGCAATGTGTGCCAAAGAAAGGAGGAATTATTGTAGTCACAAATGAAAAGAACAAGCTGATTCCAACAAGAACGGTGACTGGATGGAGAGTATGCATGGACTACAGTAAGCTGAACAAAGCAACAAGGAAAGATCATTTCCCGCTATCATTCATTGATCAGATGCTAGACAATTGGCGGGACATGAGTTCTATTATTTTCTGGACGGATACTCGGGGTATAATCAGATTTCCATCGCCCCATAAGATCGGGTGAAAACCAATTTTACATGTCCGTATGGTACTTTTGCTTTCCGTAGGATGCCATTTGGACTACGTAATGCTCCTGCTACATTTCAACATTGTATAATAGAGTATGATACCATATTCTCAGACATGCTGGAACAAAGTATGAAGGTTTTCATTGATGATTTTTTTGTTTTGGAGACTCGTTCGACCACTGTTTCTAAAATCTGGAAAAAATGTTACAAAGGTGTGAAGATACCAACCTCGTACTCAACTAGGAGAAATGCCACTTCATGGTGCAGGAATGCATTGTTTTGGGACATCGGATCTCATAAAAGGGAATCGAGGTAGACAAAGAAAAGATCGAGACAATTGAAAAACTACCTCTATCATCATCCGTCAAAGGGATTCAAAGTTTTCTCGGACATGCAGGCTTTTACAAGACTTCTCCAAGATTGCTAAACCTCTGTGCAATCTTCTGGAGAAAGATGTGCCTTTCAACTTCACCAAAGAATGCCACGAAGCTTTTGAGATCTTAAAACAGAAGTTGGTCTCTGCCCCCATCATAGTAGCACCAAACTGGACCCTTCCATTTGAGGTGATGTGCGATGCTAGTGACTTTGCTGTTGGTGCAGTTTTGGGACAACGCAAAGCAAAAATTTTCCATACCATTTACTACTCCAGCAGAACTCTGAATGAAGCACAACTCAACTACACAACCACTGAAAAGGTTTTGCTCACAGTTGTGTTTGGTTTTGATAAATTTCGCTCATATTTGCTGGGTCCCAAAATGGTGGTCTACATAGATCATTCAGCAATAAAACATCTGATCGTGAAGAAAGATGCCAAACCCAGATTGATCCATTGGGTGCTTCTACTCGGTTGGATGGATGTGTAGAGTTCAAAATGTGTTGCTTCCTTTGAAGTTGCTCCAAGCTCCTCCAATATTGAGTGTCAAGCTCCAAGCTTTGAGAAAGGAATCCAAACTCTTGGGAAAGATTTCCTTATCACTTTTGTATGATCTTTGATGTGCTAGCAATGGAGAATTTTGTAACAAAATTTCCCCTATTCTTCCTTGTAACTCTCGGCCAAGCCAAGATTTTTGGAGAGGGAGAAAACAAATGGCGTGAATGATAGAGAAGAGAGGAGAGATGAGTGAATGTGTTAAGTGTTATTTGACTTTCCAAAAATCAAATATTGATATACCAAAATCAAAGTTGGTAAATGTCCATCACTTTACTAACTTGTGTGAAACATAAGCCAACATCACATCACACTAACTTCCATCACAAAAGGTGATGAGAAAGACAAGTGATGTGACTTGCGATGTGACATGTGGGCCCCACTTGAATTCAAAATCCGAGAGGGCCCACAAACACATTCCGGGCTCGGGTTCGTTAATTCCGAATTAACGAACTTTCCGTTGTGACTTAATTAAATCAAATTTAATTAAATAATAATACCTCGCAAAATTGTTATGAAAGTCGCTCGCGAATTAATTCTAAATTAATTCGTTCGCCCGAATTAAAATCTAATTTTAATTCCGTTATGAAATCTAATTTCATTTAATATATCAAATATATTATTTTATCGATTAATTTCAAATAATCATTCTCTCTCTTCTAGTTGAATTTTATCCCAGATAAATCTTGCTGTAATTAATCCTAGATTAATTTTCTCTCTCTTCTAATTAATCTCAGATTAATTATGTTCGAGTCATACATCATCGGTGAATCTTCAGGAAGCGACTCATGAGCTCCCTTGATATGTTGGCAGTAAATCTGGTTGTCGGACTATCTGAACACGTGCGTACCTCGTACCACGTTTTTACCGATTTAAAAGACATGGTTGACTTCTAGCAAAGCGTCGTGCCTACCCAATTCTCCAGAAATATTCTTTAAGGAATATATAATCTATGTCAGGCGTAGTATACGTAGTATTGCATATTGCGATCCAGTATCATATGTCACATGCAAGGCCTGGGGCTGGAATAGTGTATGCCCCGTACGAAGCATATATCGGATCACAAGCAACAAGTCTCTATAATCGGATAATAATAAACTTGTCATATTATCCCGATAGTTGCAACATAATAGAGAACCAGTTATGTATCCTTGCGTGATCATCAACTCCATATGACTGAAGTGATACTTCTGTCTTGACATCACACCCAATACACTATGATTCTCAATAAACCCAGAAGAGGCGTACACAGAACCTGTTAAAGTCCCGGACGAACAAAACCAAATCGTATTGATTGTCGCAAGTACTAGCGATGCTAGTCTTAGTGTAGGCATTGCATTTTTGCATGTGAAACCCGATGATGAGTCTCAGTTGGAGGCACTACCTTTTTAGTTAAGGATATTGCGGGAAACGGTCGTCGGAAGGGAATCGGTATTTCGTTAGATCCTTATTCACTTGTTTAGCGTCAAGCTCACTTGTTGGACCTCCGTTTAGAGCACCTTTGGCCCAAAAAACCCAGAACCATTTAACCTTGGCCCAAACCCACTCACCAAGCCACCACACACCAAGCTAAACCAAGCCCACACCACCACTAGGCCCACACGCCCATATCACCTTAAAATACACCCAAATTAAATAAAATATTAATTAAATTAAATAATAACTAAATAAAATATTAATTAAATTAAATAAAACATTAATTAAGTCATTTACCAAATTAAATAAAATATAAAATAAAGTCATGCCTAATTTAGATAAATCAAATATATTAACTTCCTAACTAAACAAAATCATATACTAAATTAAAGAAATGCATGCCTAATTAAAATCAATCAAAAAATATTATGCCTAATTAAAATCAATCATAACCAATTAAAAATATTGACTTCCTAATCTAACAAATTGTATTCCTAAACCAAGCCAATCAAATATTCAACCTTCCTAATCTAAACCAATCTTGTCTCCATCAAATCTCTTGCTTTCCTTGTCCAACACCAAATCATATCTCTCTTTAATACCAAATATCCCTTCCTTGTGAGACAAGGAGAAGCCCAAGCCCTTGCCTATTAAACAACCCAAAACCAAAGCCAACCCTATCTCCCAATTTCTCTAATTCACGGCAAACCAAAAACACAAAGAAATAAACCCTAGCTTATCACTCACGTCCCCTCACTTCATCAAGCATCCAACGCCACTTACCCTCTTTGCTCTCACGCACATAAGCCCTCCACTCACAATCACATTACTGCCTCACCTACACTCAACGCCACCTGCCCTCATTATCCACTCACACCTACACTTAACGCCAACACGTTCATGTCCCTCACCTAGATTCATTCACGTAGCCCACTGCGCACCGTAAGCCCAGCACCATACTTCCTTCACGCCAACTACCTCACTGCCACCTAGCCGCACTACGCACACACTTTACAATCGGCCTCTCACGTCAGCAACACTATCACCAAAATCTGCCTCAACGCCACTGCCACTCAATACGCCAAGACTGCCACACAAACACAGCCCTATAAACCGCCCAAAACAGTCCCTCAAACATCCAAAATAGTAGCTTTGAAGACCTGAAACAGTAAGCAGAAAATACAGAGGAAACAGCAGTAAAACGGAGGTCAAACAGCAAGCAAAACTTCAAAACAGTGAGCTAAGACGCTAAACCAGTGAACCGGAGAAGTTGAGGAGCTTTAACCCTTCCGATCTCTGTGAAACGCAAGTCCGAAAGTCGGCAAAAAGGTTAGACCTTAGGGTCTTTTTCACACTCGTTTTCAGTTTTATTTTTATTATTTATTGAGTATTGTTCGCATGATTATTATGTTAAAATGCATGTTGTGGCCCTTGAGTAGATAAATATGCATGTATTACGAAATGTTGTATGTTGTGGCCTTGGAATAAAATTAAAGATGTGTCAACTCTCGCGGTATATCGGATGGAAACTCAGACATAAATTTCATAGCCGATTCCGAATGGACGGTAGTATGATCTGTACTCGGGATACAACTCCACGTACCGCTTGAGTAAACGGCACATTATTTTGTTTTATGTTGCTTTGATTTATTTATTATTCGTTATTTGAATTCCTGCATTTATTTATTTGATGTGTTCATGAGATGGTATTCAAGCATGATTTAGTCCATTTAGCTGTTCATTTTCAAGCATGATTAGCCATTTATTTTGCGTTACGTTTAGGTTGTTCTTTGCTTTTCGCATTATATGATCGAAGTATGTTTATGAGATTGCCGTGTGATATTGCATGTTTGCCGTTATGATGATTGCTTTCATGCTTGAGAACTTAGAAGCATAATACTCTTGGAAATATGTGTTACTTAGGTTTGGTTGAATTATTGCACAAATCATTTTATTACAAGTGACATAATTAAGGGACCATATGGAACTCAACGGTTTGAGGTCTTCCCTTGCGAGGGGTGAGTGCGGCCTTAAATCTCATTTTCCCAGTTCACACCGGGTGGCGACTCCATTATTCTCTGGTTTAGTCCCCTGCGGGCTACTCCGTACTCCCAACCGGGCAGCGAGCCCGGGACAGCATGCGTCGCCCAGTTCATGTGTCCCACACTTAGGTTAAGACCAAATACACCTACCCTGAATTGGATTCTCATAGACACATAGTCATACTACCAATGGGATAACGAAGGGTCTATCCAGAGCGAAGCTGTTTTCGTACCATCGGCAAACACAACCTCCTATCACACTTGCATAAGTATCAAATACTTAAATATATGAGAACTATGTTCTTACGCTTCCATAACACGCACAAGTGCAATACTAGTCTATTCCGCATTATCGATGTCTAGTCTCGATAATACTACGACTATGGATATTTAATGATTAAACCTTTTTGGATTGATATTGTCGCATATCCTATAATCCGAAACTAATCATAAGGACTTTTATCATTTATATATTCAAGTAATAAAATTACAAAATGATAAAATATCAATTTCCATTATCACATAGTTAATTTGTACAAAAACCACAATGTCTTTTACAAATAGTAACTCTATGGGTCATAATTGTCCAACAATCTCTCACTTGGCATATAGTCAGTCACTCAAGTATCTAACACCTGAACTATGTACATGTCGCTCAAACTTTTGCTGAGGAATAGCTTTCGTCAACAGATCTGTAATATTGTCATCTGACGCGACCTTCTCAATCTTCACATCGCCACGATGTATGATCTCACGAATCATATGGAAACATAGAAGAACATGCTTGGATCGTTGATGAGACCGCGGTTTCTTAGCCTGCGCTATAGCCCCGTTATTGTCACAATACAATGGAACGGGCTCAGCTGCTAACGGAACTAATCCTAATCCAATTAGGAATTTACGGATCCAAACTGCCTCTTTTGCTGCTTCAGCTACAGCAATATACTCTGCTTCTGTTGTTGAATCGGCTACAGTCTCTTGCTTAAAAGATTTCCAGCTTACTGCTCCGTTGTTCAAACAAAATATGTACCCAGATTGAAACTTACAGTCGTCTTTATCGGTTTGGAAACTTGCATCGGTATACCCTGTTATCTCAAGTTCTCCATCTCCATAGATTAAGAAAGCATCATTAGTTTGTCTAAGATACTTAAGGATATTCTTAACCGCCATCCAGTGACCATCACTTGGATCGACCTGATAGCGACTACACTTGCTCAAAGCATAGGAGACATCAGGTCGTGTACATATCATGGCATACATGATCGATCCGACTGCCGAAGCGAACGGGATCTGACTCATGTTGTCTCTCTCATCTTGAGTTTAAGGACACATGTCCTTAGATAGAGTGACACCATGTGACACTGGTAACAGTCCCCTCTTAGACTGTTCCATGTTGAATCTCTTCAACACTATATCAATATATGTGCTCTGGGAGAGTCCAAGCAGCTTTCTAGATCTATCCCGGTAGATCTTTATTCCCAGAATAAAGGCTGTTTCTCCCAGATCTTTCATGGATAATTTTAATGAAAGCCAAACTTTCACCGATTGTAGCATGGGAATGTTATTGCCAATAAGCAATACATCATCAACGTAAAGGACAATGAATGCCATTGCGCTCCCACTAACCTTCTTATATACACAAGGATCATCCTCATTTTGAATGAAATCATATTCTTTTATGATCTCATCAAAATGTTGGTTCTAAGAACGCGATGCTTGCTTCAATCCATAAATGGATCGATTTAACTTGCAACCTTGTTCGTATGTTTTGGTACGAAAAAACCGTCAGGCTATTGCATATAAACATCCTCCAAAAGGTTTCCGTTAAGGAAAGCGGTTTTGACGTCCATCTACCATATCTCGTAATCAAAATATGTAGCAATAGCAAGCATTATCCAAATGGATTTAATCATGGCAACATGTGAAAACGTTTCATCATAATCGACACCATGTCGTTGATGATACCCATTCGCTACAAGTCTAGCTTTGTACGTTTGTATGTTGCCATCCATGTCGGTCTTCTTCTTGAAGACCCATTTGCAACCAATATGCTTTACGCCTTCTGGTGCATCAACCAGTGTCCAAACTTGGTTGGAGTACATGGAATCCATTTCGGACTTCATGGCATCTTGCCATAAATCGGAGTCGATACCTTGTATCGCTTCCTCATACGTAGCCGATTTGTCTTCCTCAATAAGATTAATATCCACATGAGGTGAGACCAGAAACCCATACCTCTCAGGTTGTTTTCTGACTCTCTCCGATCTACGTGGTTCTTGTGTATTCGAAGATTGTGGTACAGTCTCATCCCTGATGAACTGTTCATGTTCCTTTAAGGATTCTGTGCCAGAAACAGTATCACTCTGATTTTTCATCGAGTTATATTTTCCTCCCACTAACCACTGCATTTAGGAATTCTGTCTCAAGGAAAACCGCATGTAGAGCAACAAATACTTTGTTCTCTTGTGGGTTGTAGAAGTAATATCCTTTGGTTTCCCTAGGATAACCTACAAATAGGCATTTATCCGATTTGGGTTCAAGTTTGGTACCATCTAAACGTTTAACGTATGCCCAGCAACCCCAAATCTTCAGGAATGAGAAACCTGGTTTCTTTCCTGTCCATATTTCATACGGAGTCTGTTGAACAAACTTTGACGGAACCTTATTCAAAATAAGTATTGCACTGTTCAATGCATATCCCCATAAGAAAATAGGTAGCTATGTGCGACTCATCATCGACCTTACCATGTCTAACAAAGTTCGGTTTCTCCGTTCGGACACATCGTTTAATTGCGGTGTTCCGGGAGGAGTCCACTGTGAAAGAATACCATACTCTTTCAAGTAATCAAGAAACTCAATGCTCAAGTATTCTCCACCAAGGTCCAACCGTAATGTTTTGATACTTTTGCCGGTCTGTTTTTCTACTTTGTGTCAAAACTCTTTGAATATCTCAAAGGTTTCCGACTTGTGTCTCATAAGATACACATAACCATAACGCGATGCATCATCCGTAAAGGTTACTAAGTATTCATATCCACCTCTAGCCTGCTAGACATGGGCCCACATACGTCACTATGAATGAGGGCTAACAGTTCGGTGGCACGTGCACCTTTAACGCTAAAAGTTGTTTTAGGAATTTTGCCTAATAAACAAGATTCGCAGACGTCATATGAATTTGGATCAAATCCGTCCAAGTACCCACTCTTCTCGAAAGTATGGATATGCGAGTCTTGTTAATGTGTCCCAGATGACAATGCCACATATAAGTTTCATCTTTTTTACTTAGTTTAAGCCTTTTGTTTGTTAAATATATGTTTGAGATTGATTTATATTCAAAATATAAAGACCATTATTCACATCAGCACACTGCATATCTCCATATCATTTTTATACATAAAACACCCAATGTTTCAAAAAACAAAAGTATAGCCATATTGGGCCAATAAAGATACATATATAATATTCCTAGTCAAACTAGGTACATAATAACAGTTTGAAAGATTAAGTACATGCCCCGAGGGTAGTTCCAAAATATAAGTCCCAACGGCCAAAACGGCAACTCTAGTCCCATTTCCAACGCAGAGGTATATCTCTCCTGAGGCCAGTCTTCTGCTAATCTGCAGATTTTGCACATCAGTACATATATGAGTACCACAACCAGAATCAAAAATCCAATTTTTAAAACTAGAAGTAGACATGTTTATTTATATAACAAACATACATGAAGCTGGTGTCTTGCCCGCTTTGATTTACTTCATGTGCGCCTTGTACTCACGACAGTCACGCTTCTAGTGACCCCGTTTGCCACACTGCAGACATATATCTTGGGATTTATCCTTAGCCTTCCCAGAAGACTTTGACGATTTGGCATTTCCCTTCTTTTTCTTCTTCTTCTTTACACCTCCAGTTGCCTTGGGCCAAGCCCTCGGAGACTGAGATGTTGAAGCGAAGTACGCCTCGCGCTTTTTGCCCTTCAATAGCTATTTTTCTCTGCTTCACGCGGGATTGCCATCAGCTCTCCAAGATTATGGTCTTGGTTCATCATATTGTAGTTCATGAAGAACCCGCTCCAGCTGTCAGGAAGAGACTGCAAGATCAAATCTATAGAAGTCTCAGCCTCAAATGTTATGCCTAGCTGACCCAGCTGTTCAATGTCAGCAATCATATGTGACACATGGTGCTCAACAGATGTACCCTCTGACATTCGAGAGCGAAAGAGTTTTTTCTACAATTCATATCTTTGCGATCTAAGGTTAGATCGATGAAGGTCCTTCAATTTTTCCATCATAGTATAAGGATCCAATCCCTTATTTTGGCGACAAAATTGAGGGGTTATCGCAGCGAGCATGAAGGATTGAGCAGTTGAGTTGTCATCGCTATGAGTCTTCCAAAGCTCAAGCTCAAGCGGCTGCTCATTTCCGGCTTAGGCCCGAGAGGTCTCTCTATCGTATAGAGCATCCTCTCAGCCCCCAGGACAATCATGAGGTTCATATCCCAATCAGGACAGTTCTCGCCATTAAAGACATTTTCGCCCATGATAATGTCTCTAACCCCGATCTTTCCAGTCATCTTAATTACAATAGTCAAACTATTAAATTAACGATATTTGGGTACAGTCCAACTGTTACAAGAAAAATAATAAAATATTAGTCCAATTTATAAATATATAATTGATGAAATAATTTGAAAGCGCGTAATGCCAAGTATTTGAACGAAATTGCAAATTCAATACTGGCCTCCAACTATTTTTCGGCGAGCCTCTAACCCTCTGTTGAGTACTCGAGAAACCTAGTTTCCTAGTGGGCTAGGATCCCGTTAAATAACACACAACCTTGACTTCGGCCAACAAGCTGTATGATATTTAACTAGGTAGATCTCTAAGATCAATTGGATCTTATCCAATTCCTAGATCCGGTAGGTGGACCTCCAAGTCCGAAACATATATACAATATATATGCCAATATATCCAATATATTTTCCTAACCTTTTCCTCTGAATCAACTAAGCATTGGCTTTGGCTCAACAAGCTTAATGATTCCAGTTAAGCATGACCCGTTGACTTTTGAAAGCTTCGTAATCGATGTCGATGAACAAGAAGTGATCTTGACTTTGGCCAACAAATCACAACTTGGGCAAGACATACGATATGGAACAAAGCCTTCATGATTCAAACAAATCCGCGATAGACAAAGGTCTTGACTTTGGCCAACAAACCAATGCCAATCTTGGATCTTGAGAATGAATCACTCAATGGAAGGAAAACGCTTAATATTTGTTGAGGGTTTTTCACGTAATTGGCAACCAATTAATTATCTTTGATTAGGTCTCATCATACACCCTTAAACATGCATTCTAAAAGCATAATAAGGTGCGATAAATAAATTAATAATGATATGCGGATGGATATCTCAGAAATTATTCCTAGAACAAATCACTCCATTTCCTCTCCCCGGCTAGCACTATTCTAACTTCTACCCAATTACATAATACAATAAAGAAACCTCATTACACTGAGGGGAATTGGTGAGAAGAGAATTACAAAGAATCGAGAGACAAAGGCTGGACACACGGGTCCAATTTAATAAATTCTAAATTTATTTCAACAATTTCCAAAATTGCCATCACCCATCTAATATCCATTTGATATACATTATTCATATAATACATCCATGTATTCACACAAAGCATGTTATTCAATCAATCTAATCCAATTAATTAATCTTTGAATTAAGTGATCATCCAATGTTCAAACAACGATTTGATTTATGCAAGTCCAACTCGTTTAAGAATAAGTACTCCAAGTGCGTATTCTTGAATTATATCGAACTACAATTTTAAATCCAATTTATTTTGTATTCAATACTAATTCTTTATTTAATTCCAAATTAAATAATTACATTTTTAATGTGCCTTTGCGACTTAGATTCTAAATCTAATCTTAATGGGTCTCAAAGCCCAATTAACATCCAATGTCAATTAATTAAAGTTCAATAGGCTTTCGATTAATTTATTAAGGCATGGACTTTGGCAACCAAAGCCCAATAAGGAATCACCATTTGCCACAAAATTAATTTTGGCCCATTAGGCCCAATTAAATATTTAAAGGCCCATTTATTATATTTGGACTTAATGGAATGGTTTTAGGCCCAATTTGGATCCAATCCAATTGTCCTAAACCAACTTGGCCCAACCAAGCCCATTAGGCCCAAATACAATAATTTTAGCCCAATTCCAAATTAAGCCTAATTAATTAAATTCTAATATTGCAATTTCACAATTTAATTAATTAAAGTGTATAGCCATAATTAATTATTTAAATTAACATTTCCAAAATACCAATTTAGATAATTAATCATGCTTTAATATTATCAATACATGTCCAACATTATTAAAACAAAATCAACCCATTAACATGTTTACTCATTTTCGGCAATTAGGGATTTTATTCATTAATTTTGATTTCAATCCAATTAAATCACAAATCAATATATCCAAACATTTTAAACACATCCAATGGTCTAAAAAATCAAAATCACAATGAGTTTAGGGTACCATGTCATTCGGCCAAGCCTAAATATTTGGGGAAAATTAATCCAATTAATTTTTCATAAAATTGATCATGCATAACTCTATGTTAACATTATCTAAGCATACTCAAACAAAAAATTTGATTAAATCATGCTCAAATCAAAAATACCCAAATTTTAGATTAAGAACCATAATTCAATTTCATGCTCAAATAGGCTCATGATACCATTGTTGGGTTCTAATGAACAAACCAAGATCATTTAAAGCATAAAATCATGTGAATACGTAATGAAGTATAGCGGAAATATACTCACAATACTCGGTTAGCCGGATGTGTAGAGTTCAAAATTTTTTGCTTCCTTTGAAGTTGCTTCAAGCTCATCCAATGTTGAGTGTCAAGCTCCAAGCTTTGAGAAAGGATTCCAAACTCTTGGGAAAGGTTTCCCTATCACCTTTGTATGATCTTTGATGTGCTAGCAATGGAGAATTTTGCAACAAAATTTCCTCTATTTCTTCCTTGTAACTCTCGGCCAAGCCAAGATTTTTGGAGAGGGAGAAAGCAAATGGCGTGAATGATAGAGAAGAGATGAGAGATGAGTGAATGTGTTAAGTGTTATTTGACTTTCCAAAAATCAAATATTTATATACCAAAATCAAAGTTGCTAAATGTCCATCACTTTACTAATTTTTGTGAAAAACAAGCCAACAACACATCACACTAACTTCCATCACAAAAGGTGATGAGAAAGACAAGTGATTTGACTTGCGATGTGACACGTGGGCCCCACTTGAATTCAAAATCCGAGTGGGCCCGCAAACACATTCCGGGCTCGGGTTCGTTAATTCTGAATTAACGAACTTTCTGTTGCGACTTAATTAAATCAAATTTAATTCAATAATAATGCCTCGCAAAATTATTATTAAAGTCGCTCGCGAATTAATTCTAAATTAATTCGTTCGCCCGAATTAAAATCTAATTTTAATTCCGTATGAAATCTAATTTCATTTAATATATCAAATATATTATTTTATCGATTAATTCCAAATTAATCATTCTCTCTCTTCTAGTTGAATTTTATCCTAGATAAAATCTTGCCGTAATTAATCCTAGAATAATTTTCTCTCTCTTCTAATTAATCCCAGATTAATTATGTTCGAGGCATACATCATCGGTGAATCTTCGGGAAGTGACCCATGAGATCCCTGGATATGTTGGCAGTAAATCCGGTCGTCGAACTATCCGAACATGTGCGTACCCCGTACCACATTTTTACCGATTTACAAGACATGGTTGGCTTCTAGCAAAGCGTCGTGCCTACCCAATTCTCCAGAAATATTCTTTAAGGAATATATAATCTATGTCAGGCGTAGTATACGTAGTATTGCATATTGCGATCCAGTATTAGATGTCACATGCAAGGCCTGGGGCTGGAATAGTGTCTGCCCCGTACGAAGCATATATCGGATCACAAGCAACTAGTCTCTATAATCGGATAATCATTACCTTTTCATATTATCCCGATAGTTGTAACATAATAGAGAACCGATTATGTATCACTACGTGATCATCATCTCCAAATGACTGAAGTGATACTTCCGTCTTGACATCACACCCAATACACTACGATTCTCAATAAACCCAGAAGAGGCGTACACAGAACCTGTTAAAGTCCCGGACAACCAAAACCAAATCGTATTGATTGTCGCAAGTACTAGCGATGCAAGTCTCAAGTTAAGACCAAATACATCTACCCTGAATCGGATTCCCATAGACACATAGTCATACTACCAATGGGATTCTGAGGGGTCTATCCAGAGCGAAGCTATTTCCGTACCATCGGCAAACACAACCTCCTATCACACTTGCATAAGTATCCAATACTTAAATATATGAGAATTATGTTGTTACGCTTCCATAACACGCACAAGTGAAATACTAATCTATTCTGCATTATCGATGTCCAGTCTCGATAATACTACGACTAGGGATATTTAATGTTTAAACCTTTGTGGATTGATATTGTCTCATATCCTATAATCTGGAACTAATCATATGGACTTTTATCATTTATATATTCAAGTAATAAAATTACAAAATGATAAAATAGCAATTTCCATTGTCACATAGTTAATTTGTACAAAAACCACAATGTCTTTTACAAATAGTGACGATATGGGTCATAATTGTCCAACATTGTGTTCCACAGGAGGAGGTCAATAGTGTCTTGCAGCACTGTCATTCATCACCATACGGCGGACACTTCAGCGGAAATAAAACTGCAGCCAAAGTCCTACAATTAGGTTTGTTCTGGCCCACTCTGTTTAAATATGATTACTTATTTGTTCTTCAATGTGGCAGATGCCAGAGAACGGGAAATATATCGAGGAGAAATGAAGGACCTCTGCAAAACATTCTGGAAGTGGAGATATTTGATGTATGGGGGATTGATTTTATGGGACCATTTGTTCCATCATTCGGAAACATGTACATACTAGTTGCAGTAGACTACGTAGCACTGTCATCAAATGATTCAAAAGTGGTGATAAAATTCCTTAAAAAGAATTTTTTCACTCGCTTCGGAACACCTCGGGTTATTATCAGTGATGATGGCACACATTTCAGCAATAGATACTTTGATGCACTCATATTCAAATACGGAGTTACTCATAAAGTTGCCACTGCCTACTATCTACAGTCAAATGGATAAGTTGAAGTTTCAAACAGAGAGATCAAAAGAATCTTGGAAATAATCGTTGGATCAACAATGAGGGACTAGTCTACAAAACTGGATGACGCATTATGGGCTTACCAGACAGCTTACAAAACACACATTGGTATGTCCCCATATCGATGGTGTTTGGGAAAGCATGTCATCTGCCAGTGGAGCTTGAACACAAAACGTACTGGGCACTAAGAAGTTAAATCTTGATCCACAAGCAGCATGAGAAAAATGGCTCCACCAACTCAACGAATTGGAGGAATTTCGCCTACAGGCTTATGAGAATGCTAGAATATACAAAGAAAAGGCCAAGAAGTGGCATGATAGAAAAATAGTGTGCAGACAACTGGAACCAAGGCATCAGGTGTTGTTATACAATTCGAGGTTGAAGCTTTTCCCTGGAAAGCTGAAATCAAGGTGGTCGAGTTCATTTGTGATTACTCAGGTTTTACCATATTGAACTGTTGAGTTACTTGATGCCAACACCAACAATACATTCAAAGTTAACAGCCAGTGCGTCAAGCACTACTGGGGAGAATCATTTGAGCGACAAAAAGAAAGTGTCACACTTTCAGATCCAGCCTAATGTTCGGGCAGTCATGTCTAGCTGACGACATTAAACTTAGCGCTAGCAGGGAGGCAACCCATGCAAATTGTGTATATATTCAGATTTGGTATGTTTTATTTTTTGTGTGTTTAATTTTTGTAGGTAAAGTCACATTTCAAGATGAAAGACGTTCTCACAAATCTTCACAAGTAATTTCCTTCTCTCCCTCGAAACTCTCTGATGAAAGTCTACAAAGCTCGCTTGGAACGAATGAGACTTCTGATGATCAAAGGTATTCCTAATGACATTCGTTGGATTATTGAAGCACGGGTCCGATTGGCAGGTGAGTCCTCTGACTCTTTTATTTCATATATGCCTGGTTTTGGAAGAAGCACCTATATTAAGACAAGAATAGCTAAAAGACTATGTGTTTGCTATAAATATGCACGCATGACATGTAATACTCGTTGTCGTTCTTTAGGAATGGTGTCTGATAACCGTGAAGATAAAATTAAATTCATTAGGGATGGCATGAGTAATGAGTCTTTGGATGACATATCATTGACTCTTGAGACGCATTCCATTGGATATGTGTATCACGCAATTCGCATGTTACATGCATAATTCCAAAAAGAAAAATAACATTTAAGTCTCGGGAATCTGACTCTAAAAGACCATGTTTGCCAATTTGTAAGAAAATTGGATAGGAAGCTTGTCCCTAACGCATAGACGTCATTCAAGCCATTACTTCTTGTAAATATTATTATATCTTTGTATTTATCTAATAATTATGATTTGTTTTGTTATTTTCTTTTATTTTCTCCGATAGGATCCAGACTTTCATAATATATTTTACCGTTTAGCTAATAATTGTCATTTGGCAGGTACTAGTGCTATTATTACTCATCCTTTTTCAGGTTCTATAAATTCAACTCATCATTGCACTCTTGAAGGCATCCAGACTTGAGAAAAAAATACATAAAAAAACAAAAATGGAAGCAACTTCAAGAAGACGGGTTGTAAATATTTGTGTATTTTGTGGTACTAGTGCTAGTTCTAAACCAGAATTCGTAGCGACGGCACAAGAATTGGGTCGAGTCATAGCTGAAAGGAATATGCACCTAGTATATGGTGGTGGCAATCTTGGACTAACGGGGTACGTTTCAAGGGCCGTACAGGAAGGAGGTAGTCAAGTTATAGGAATCATCCCAAAACCTTTGGCAGAGGCGAATCTTATAGGACCATCAAACGGAGAGGAACTTATCGTACCAGGTATGTCTGAACGACTGGTAGAAAAGATTAACCGTGCTGATGCTTTTATTGCTTTGCCAGGTGGCTTGGATACAATGAAGGAAATTTTTACAGTACTATCTTAGGCGAACTTGAACATACACCAGAAACCGATTGGACTATTTAATATTGATGGATTTTATAATTTTCTTTGTGTGTTTCTTGATGATGCCAGGAGAAATGGATTTGTGCCAGAACTGCCTATGATTTAATTGACCAACTTTTAGCCTTTGAATCACAAATTGACCCTATCCTTTCCAAAATTAACTGGTCTGATAATGATCGTGGTAAGAAGCGTCGGATAAATCTGGATCTTAACCTTTAATTTTCTTTCTAGATGTAGAATTTCAGCTAACCAGGTACCGTCTTCTAAACTCTTCTTCTTCTTTTTAAGACATTGGGAACAATGTCTCAATTAGGTTTGGGGGTGGGGAATAAATGATTAGTATCTTGTATTTATTTTTCGTTGTGTTGTTTTTATTTGATTTTTAGTCAAAATTTTTCAAAAATTCAAAAAAAAATATAAAAAAAAATTATTTTGTTTTTTATGTTTTTAATTTGACTAATCATGAGGAAATTAGTGTTTGAGATAGCTGTGTAAGGAATTTCCACTCCTGAGACGTATCTCAACCTATTTTGTAACAAGTTAATTTTTGTTTATTTCCTTTTGAATTATTTAATTTGTGAATTCTCCATAATACTGACTAAATTGGATCTTCATATGCTCAGTTGACAGGTATTATCAACATGCATGGTAACATACGACCATGAGATGTAAGTGAAAAGTTTGTAATATTCAGTGCTCTAGTTTAATTGGAGGAAGTATCTAAAAAAAACAATTGGAAAAAAAAAACATATGAGATCCGAGTAATTAAGTCCGTAGGGGTGTTTTAACACCTAGTGCCCTAAAGCCAACTGGTTTGGGAGTCACTGGCCCAAAGCTCGCTACATGGATTAAAGATGTTACAAAAAAAACACACACACACATCTGAGATCCGAGTAATTAAGTCTGTAGGGGTGTCTTAACACCTAGTGCCCTAAAACCAGTTGGTTTGGAAGTCACTGGCCCAAAGCTCGCTACATGGATCAAATATGTTATGAAAAAAAAAGATATCTGAAATCCGAGTAATTAAGTCTGTAAGGGTGTCTTAAGACCTAGTGCCCTAAAGCCAACTGGCTTGGGAATCACTGACCCAAAACTCGCTACATGGATAGAAGATATTGTATATAAATAAAAAAAATATCCATTGCCAAAAAAAAGGTGTGAATTCTGATTTAACTTTAGGACAAAAATATTACTCTATTTTCAACTGCACTTATGAATATTATGGGCACGATGATTTGATTAATACCTTGTTGGTTATGTATATGAAGAATGGTAAAAATAATCGCAGAATTTACTTATTTGGTAATTTATAAAGAAAGAAAACAACTACTAACTTGGATTAAGAAGTTTCACTTGTTTAGTCACTAACTTGTTTATTCTCTTTTCTCTTGTCTTTTTGCTTTTGTGTGCATTAGATTGAAATTTGTGGGTATCGTCACTGTAAGCCCTCACGATACTACAACTCGTCCACTAGGGACACCTAGGGGTTTAAAGGCTTGTTGTATACGCTAAATGTAACTGTGATCCCTACGAAAGTGGCTTAGTTTAATTTTAATTATTTGTTGCATTTTATTTTGTTGTTTTGCTCGAGGACTAGAAAAATGTTAGGTTTGGGGGTGTGATGAGCAGAAAATATATCATTATTTACTGCCCCTTTTACTTAATATTTTGTATAGTTTCTCGAGTTTTATGAATATTTTGATGTGTTTTAGTTTATTTTGCAGATAAAATAAAATCGGGACTTAATGGAATCAATCAGGACGAAATATGGAACAAATAATGGCAAAAACTGGACTTGACATTTTGATTTTAGAGATTGGAAACTTGAAATGACGTTCTAACGAAGTTCAATTTTGGAAATTCCAACTTTACACAATTGTTGTATTTTGGCCATAACAATTTACTCCGATATCAGATTAAGGTGATTCAAGTTCCAGATTAAAGAATACTCAAAGATCTACAACTTTGAAGTTCATAATAATTTCGAATTCTGAAGTTTCCATGACCGAAATTGATAAAACATTTGAAAGTGTATTTTGTGTAATTATTTAAGTCATTTTCAAAATAAAAAAAAATAATAAAATAAAAAATAAAAAATGTCAAACTTCCACCAAACATGCAGCATGTTTGGTGGAGGATTTGGTGCCATGTTTGGTGCTATGTTTGATGTCATGTTTGATGTCATGTTTGGTGGAGCAATTGGTGGAGAAATTAGTGGAAGCCTTTAGATTTGCCTATAAATACCAAGCTAAACTTTGTAAATTTTTCATACTTTCTTTGGAGGAATTTCTCCATGAAAACCTAAAGGAAAGTGTCTTGTATATTTATTTAAGTTTTCTTGCATTTTCTTTTTATTTAATTAATAAAATTTTGTGTGTTTTCATTTACAACATGAACAGGTAATCTCATTTTGCTGGGGTGAAAAAGTGAGACTTTTAATATAATAAATTAGATTAATCTCCCTTATTTTAATTAAAATTTGGATTAATTAGTTACCACATATATGGCCGATTTAGGTGACAACCATATTTACCGCCTATATGGTCGGTTTTACATTTCAGACGTAGTTTCCGCCTATATGGTCGTTTAGGTAATAATTTTGTTACCGCCTATATGGTCGGTTGGATTTAATTGAGACAAATGGAATTACAGCCTTTATGGTCTGGTTAAATATAATTAATTAATCGGTAAACATTGACAATAAAGGAGATTTCTAATTTTGAAATATTAAAAGTGGATCCTCTAACCCCATCATTTTCTTTCATTATTGTAATTTTACTTTTATTTATCTCCAAGTTATTTTTTTATGATGTTTTGTTTATTTAAGTGTTTAGTAATCCTAAGTATATTTTGTAACTAAACATATTATCTGAGGTTGTGATGAATTCCAAAATCACCGGTTTATAAGGGGTTATTTTGTATATTGGGTAATATAAGGGTTTATTTATTAAGTCTTAAGTTTAATGCTTCTTGTTAACTGGCCATTAATAAGATTGATCTGGTAAACTTGAAATAAACTTGATGGAGGAATTTTAGGTTTCAGCCTTAGACTTAATAGCCCACGATCTCTCTTAAGGATTAGATACCCCTTAATAGCTTTTCTTCCAAGATAGAGATATACCTGTCGGGGGGGTAGCCACAATTGGAACTTAATCTTAATGAATTCAGGTAACTTGATTAACAAAGACATATGATTAATTAGGTTACACTGGGTATTTGTATCTGACCATCGACAGAGGCTTTTGCATAATTTCGTGTTCCAGGTTAATAAACCAATATATTGCACAAACATGAGATAACCACTTCATCTTTAAAAGATATTGGAAGGATTCACAACCCTAGATAGTTTAATAATATTGAATTTTCCTTTAATTTACATTCGTACTATTTTATTTACTTTTTTAGTTTAAAATCACCATACAATCACCAACCAATCTATTAGATACTCGTAAACATTTGGCTTCATAAATTAATAGCTTAGGTATTAAGTCCTCGTGTGATCGATAATTTTTATACTACTTGAGCAATACGTGCGCTTGCGTTATACGTGTATGATCACGCCGATCAATGCCCTTAATAGTCATTTAGTAATTTAGACAACTTTCCTTAAAAGTCAAAAAAGGTAGCTAAAGTGATAAAACCTTCGTCAACAACTTTGCCAAAAAATTCAATAAAAGAAAAACATCAAACATCCCAAAAATTCAACAAATGTGATTTTTTTTTAAAAAAAATAATGCCTAACATGTCAACAAAAGGGCCACTCTTTTAAAGAATGCCAAAAATATCAACAAAATGGGCCATTCATTCTAATATGACTTGTGCCATATGAAATAGCTTTGGGTCCACTCCATTGAAACCCTTGCATGACGCCAATGTGCCTTTGAGTTATTTGTCGCAATCGGCCTTAAACCTCTGAGCTAGCCTCGCCATTGCTTCTCTTATCTTCTTGGCTCTTCGACGTGTGATTGGACTTGTTGGCATTTGTAAAGGCTCTACTATGTTGTTGACTGTGGCATCTAACGTCTCTTAAATGGTTGGATTCATGTCATTAGGTGTAGTTGGCTCAGAAAGCACCTCTGAAAGCTTGATAATTGCTGGATTACTTGCCAGAATGGGAAAACTCCAAGGAACTCGTGGGATTATTCTCACTCTTTTTCTCTCTCAAAAAGTTTTCTTTCTCTCTAACTCCAAAATTTTAGACATTAGGTTTCAGACCAAGAATTCAGGCTAAACTCTCTTTTTTGAGGCATTTGGGCATTTATTATAGCCCGAAATGAGATTAAAAATGATTGCCAATCTGCATTATCAGCGACAGGTCGATCTATGTCCGGGCGGTCATTTTTCTGAGAACAATGTTCTGCCAGACATTAATCAGATCCATTGACTTTAGTAATTGAAAATCTGCACACTCGCTGATAGTTTGATCTATGTCAGGCCGGATATTAATTTCAAAATAAAGTCTGGTCGAACATTAATCAGATCATGTGATTTCAGTAATTGAAAATTTACACACTTACTGATATTTTGATCTATGTCCAGTCGGATTTAATATCTCAAATATATGTTTGGTCGGATATTTCGACTGAGAAAAAGGTTGACGGGGTATAAATGATATCCGATCGATACTTGGCTATTTTTCATAATTCTCTGGAGTTTCCTTTCCCTCTAGCATTTATCCTTATAATTTTCCAAACCTTCACGTAGTGCCCCCATAAGAGACTCATCATCGGACAATACATAAAAATAAAATGTCTACAAATTATATATGGATTTAATCCTCTGACTCCTTTAGAATTATTGTCTTTGTCTATTAATGAGCAAGAGAGTTTGGATGGAAAGAAGAAGACAGATTTGGTGAGATTGATACATGAGAAAGCTAAAGCACACATTGAGAAGAAGAATGTACAATATCATTCTCATGCTAACAAAGGAAGAAAGCACATTGTATTTGAACTCGGAGATTGAGTATGGCTTCATTTATGTAAGGAGAGTTCCCAGCACAACGGGGATCTAAACTACAACCGAGAAGAGACTGTCCATTTCAAGTCTTGAAGCAGACCAACAATAATGCTTACAAGCTAGACCTTTCTGGTGAGTATGGTGTTTCTGCGACGTATAATGTTTCTGACTTATCATATTTTGATGCAGGTGCAGGTTCGAGGTTGAATCCTTTTCAAGAGGGCGAATGACATGAATCAAGGCACACATGTAGCACCAAGGTGTTGGACAATTATGACCCATAGCGTCACTATTTGTACAGATCATGGTGTTGTTATACCAATTAACCATGTGACAAATGAGATTGCTCTCTTATCATTTGTGATTAGATCACCAAGATGTATAAATGATAGGAGGTCCTTATGATTTGTTCCTGGATTGAGAATGATATGAGACAGTATCAGTCCACGAAGGATAAATCATTAAATATCCCTAGTCAGAGTATTATCGAGATTGGACATCGATAAATGTGTAAAAGACTAGTATTACACTTGTGCGCGTTGTGAGGGCACAAACGGCATAGTTCTCATAAATTTGGGTATATGATACTCATGCAAGTGTAATAGGAGGTTGTGTTTACCGATGGTACGGGAAACAACTTCGCTCTGGATAGACCCTCTCGAAATTCCATTGGTAGTATGACTATGTGTCTATGGAAGTCCGAAATCAGGGTAGGTGTATTTGGTCTTAACGTGAGACTTGCACCGCTAATACTTGCGACAATCAATATACTTTGGTTTTGGTCGTCCAGGGCTTTAACCGGTTCTGTGTACGCCTCTTCTGGGTATATTGAGAATCGTTGTGTGTTGGGTGTGATGTCAAGACGGAAGTATCACTCCAGTCATATGGAGATGATGATCGCGTAGGAATACAGAACTGGTTCTCTAAAGGGTTGCAACCATCGGGATAATATGAATTGGTCATGATTATCCGATAATAAAGAGACTAGTTGCTCGTCATCCGATATATGCTTTGTACGAGGCAGACACTGTACCAGCCCTAGGCCTTGCATGTGATCATCCGATACTGGACGAAATACGCAATACTACGTATACTAAGCCTGATAAGATCCGCTTATTCCTGTAAGGATATTTCTGGAGAATTGGATAAGCATGGCGCTTTGCTAGAAGCCAACCTTGTCTTGTAAATCGTATAAACATAGTACATGTACTTACTGTTCGGATAGTCCGACGACCGAATTTACTGCCCATATGACAAGAAACCCACTTGGATTCGAAATCCAAGCAAACCCCAAGCAACGGACAGAACCCCAAGAACCGCGAATATGATTTTGTAGAAACAAAACCTTCCAAGGCCACAAAGAAGACCCACAAAGAACTTGCCCTTGAGAACCTTTAAGATGAATCCTTGTAGTGTTTTGCTAGCAATGGAGACGCCACTAAGTTTGCCAAAACTTAGATAAGTCGATTCAAACTTGAAAAGGGGAATCCCTCCCTTACAATAATTCGGCCATAGCCAAAGCTTTAAGCTTTTGAGTGTACAAATTCGTTGGTTTCTCCAATGAAGAAGAAAGTAAGCTTAAATATTGTTACAAAAAAAAACCCTAAAGGCATAAAGACAATAATGCCCCTAAAAACGAAATTACACAAATATCAAGTCTTTAAGTCTTTAAAAGCCTAAAAAGCTTTATTCTAAACTGATTTGGGCCAAGTGAAATGGCTTTGGGCCCTTTCCATCGAAGCCCACATGCGCCTCTATTTGTTGTTGCAGCCGGCCATAAAACTCTGAACTAATCCCGCCATTGCTTCTCTGAGTCTTTTGGTCCTCTGCCTCGTAATTGGCCCTTCTGGTACTTGTAATGCGTCATTTGGTTTGTTGTCTGCCTGGATCATGTCATCCCCTCCCTCTTGAAAAGGATTCGACCTCGAATCTGTACCTGCATCAAAAGGAGTTAAGTCAGAAACATTAAATGTAGCAGACACATTATACTTACCTTGTAAATCCAGCTTGTATGCATTGTCATTAATCCGTTCCAAAACTTGAAATGGACCATCCCCTCTCGGTTGTAGCTTAGATTTACGTTGTTCAGGAAATCTCTCCTTGCGCATGTGTACCCAAACCCAATCTCCAGGCTGAAATACCACACGCTTTCTTCCCTTATTAGCATGAGAAGCATATTGCTCATTCTTTCGTTGTATTTGCTCTCTTGCTTTCTCATGTATGTGCTTCACCAAATCAGCCTTCCTTTTTCCATCGAGCCCCGCGTGCTCATCAACAGGCAAAGGTAACAAATCCAATGGAGTTAGTGGCTGAAAACCATAAACAATTTCAAAAGGTGAAAATGAAGTAGAAGAATGAATGCTACGATTATATGCAAACTCAATAAATGGCAAACAATCTTCCCAACTCTTCAAATTCTTGCCAACTATAGTGCGCAATAATTGAGATAAAGTCCTATTAACTACCTCTGTTTGTCCGTCAGTCTGTGGATGACATGTGGTAGAATACAATAGTTTGGTGCCTAGTTTAGCCCACAACACCTTCCAAAAATGGCTAAGGAACTTAACATCTCTATCAGATACAATACTCCTAGGTATACCATGGAGTCGCACTATGTCTCTGAAAAATAAATCTGCAATGTTTGTAGCATCATCGGTTTTATGACATGCAATGAAATGAGCCATTTTACTAAACCTATCAACTACAACAAAGATTGAATCTCTACCCCTCTTTGTCCTAGAAAACCTAACACAAAATCCATCGATATATCAACCCAGGGTTCACTAGGTACAGGCAAAGGAGTATACAAACCATGTGGCATTAATTTAGATTTAGCATGCTTACATGTTAGACACTTATCACAAATACGCTCAACATCACGTTTCATTTTAGGCCAATAAAAGTGCTCATGTAAAATAGCTAAAGTCTTAGTAATCCCAAAATGCCCCATCAAACCTCCCCCATGCGCTTCTTTCACAAGTAACTCACGCATACTACAAGCAGGAACACACAACATGTTCGTTTTAAATAAGAATCCATCATGAATGTAAAACTTTCCAAAAGATGACTTTGCACAAGTAGCATAAATCTCACCAAAATCAGAATCACACTCATATAATTCCTTAATCAAATCAAATCCCAACATCCGTGCATGCATTGAAGTAAGTAAAACATACCTGCGAGATAATGCATCAGCCACTATGTTTTCTTTACCTTACTTGTAGCGTATAACATATGGAAATGACTCAACGAATTCCATCCATTTTGCGTGTCGCTTATTCAGCTTACCTTGACCCTTCAAGTGTTTTAATGATTCATGGTCGGTGTGGATCACGAACTCTTTAGGCCACAAGTAGTGCTGCCATGTCTCAAGTGCTCTCACAAGCGCATATAACTCTTTGTCATACGTGGGGTACCTCAAAGCTGCTCCATTCAGCTTCTCACTAAAATAGGCTATTGGCCGCTTTTCTTGCATGAGAACTGCTCCAATACCTAACCCTGATGCGTCGCACTCAATCTCAAATGTCTTCTCGAAGTTGGGTAGTGCTAAAATGGGTGCACTGCATAACTTCGCTTTAAGGTCCTGGAATGCTCGCTCTTGCGCCTCGCCCCATTGAAAACCAACTGTCTTCTTACTACCTCAGTCAATGGCGCGGCAATGCTACTGAAGTCCTTGACAAATCTCCTATAGAAGCTCGCTAACCCATGAAAGCTTCGGACTTCTGTCACTGTAGTTGGTGTAGGCCATTCCTGAATTGCCTTTACCTTTTCCACATCTACCTCGATGCCATCTGCACTCACAACAAAGCCAAGAAAAACAATTATATCCATGCAAAATGTGCATTTGTCAGAGTTAGCATACAATTGTTCTTTTCGTAAAACATCAAGTACATGCTCCAAATGCATTACATGCTCATCTACTGTTTTACTATAAACTAAGATGTCATCAAAGTAAACCACAACAAACTTACCTAAAAATGCACGCATAACATGATTCATCAATCTCATAAATGTGCTAGGTGCGTTTGAGAGACCAAATGGCATAACTAACCATTCATACAAGCCATACTTAGTCTTAAATGCAGTTTTCCACTCATCTCCCTCTCTCATGCGAATTTGATGGTATCCACTCTTTAAATCATCTTACTAAAAATTTTGGAACCATGCAATTCATCCAACATGTCATCTAGCCTAGGAATGGGGTGACGATACTTTACCGTAATATTGTTGATAGCTCGGCAGTCAACGCACATACGCCACGTCCCATCTTTCTTAGGAACTAGAAGCACTGGTACGGCACAAGGACTCATGCTTTCCCTTACATACCCCTTGTCCATCAACTCCCGTACTTGCCTTTGTAGCTCCTTTGTCTCCTCGGGATTGCTCCTATAAGCCGGTCTGTTAGGAATGACTGCTCCAGGTATGAAGTCAATCTGGTGTTCAATACCTCTAATGGGTGGAAGCCCACTAGGTATGTCCTCTGTCAGTACGTCACTGTAATCCTGCAAAAGAGATGAAATAGACACAGGAAGCAAATGGTCAGAGTTAGTAAAATAAATATGAGGTTCCTTATAGACTAACAATAACATGAGCTTGCTAGCCTTGAATGCTTTCCTTGCTTCACCCTCACCCATGTAGAAACTCTTTTTAACTCTCTCTTTTGTTTCCCCCTTACGTTCACTCACACTCCCCTTGGAAACTCCCACGGCCTTGGCCTTATTTTTCTCACCAGATACACCACTCTCACTAGTCTCAACCAAGGTGGTGTTTCCCTTCGCTCTCTCTTTGTCACGCTCAAGTTGCAACTTAACCTGATCTTCATGGACTTGTGCAGGTGTAAGTGGGTTAAATGTAATGGGTTTTCCCTTATGCTGGAAAGAGTACTTGTTCTTGAACCCATCATGAATAACCTTCTTATCAAACTGCCACGGCCTGCCCAAAAGAATATGTCCTGCATGCATCGGTATCACATCACATAGGACATCATCTGTGTATGGCCCAATGGTAAAGCTCAACAGTACCTGCTTTGTCACACTTATCTCCCCACAATCATTTAACCACTGCAACTTGTAAGGCTTCGGGTGTCTCAAGCAACTCAACCCCAATCGCTCAATCAAAGCCGTGCTAGCAACATTAGTACAACTGCCCCCATCTATGATCATACTACACCCCTTGCCATTCACACGGCACCTAGTATGGAATATGTTCTCCCTCTCTGCTGCACACTCTCATCCTCTACAACAAGTGCACTCAAAGCACGCTTGACAACTAAGGATAAGTTATCCAGCGGGTATGCAGCTCCCTCATGGTCACTAGCATCCTCCAACTCTGGCATCTCCTCCTCAACCTCACTATCGGTAGAGTACACCTCTCCACTCTTTTTATCAATCACTAAGGTACGCCTATTGGGACATTGTGAAGCATAGTGTCTCATGCCCAAACACTTGAAACACTTGACATCTTTAGTTCTAGCAGCTGCACCCTCAGGTTTTGGTCTAGTTTTGCTCGGTTCTGCAGCCTCTTTACCATTGGCACTAGGTTCGGCCCTAGGCTTATTAAAGCCTCCACTGAATTCACCTCTAGGCTTGTCAAAGTCTCCATCTCGCTTCTCATTCGGAACCCATTTCCCTTTCCATGCAGAAGTAGCCTGAGTACCAAATCTGGATGTTGACTTTTTCTTGAGTTGCCTTTCTATCTTGATAGCCATGTGAAGCATATCCTCCAAATCAACATAATGATGCAACTCCACCATGTTTGCAATCTCTCTATTCAAGCCCCCTAGAAACCGTGCCATAGTAGCTTCTGCATCCTCAACTACATTTGCCCTGATCATGGCAACTTCCATCTCTGTGTAATAGTCCTCAACACTTTTGGTCCCCTAATACAGATGTTGTAGTTTCTGATACAACTCCCTATAGTAATGGCTGGGTATAAATCTCTTTCTCATGAGACCCCTAAGTTCTGCCCATGTCTGAACCGGTCTCTCATAGTTTCTCCTCCGAGTAGAGACAAGCTGATCCCACCAAATCATAGCATAATCGGTAAACTCAATTGCTGCTAGACTGATCTTCTTCTCGTCTGAGTAGTGATGACAGTTGAAAATCAATTCTATTTTCTTTTCCCATTCTAAATAAGCTTCAGGATCATTCTTGCCTTGGAATGTTGGTATCTTGATCTTGATGCTACCTAGATCACCATCTACATCTCCTCGTCTACCATATCCTCTCCGATCATAATCCCCTCTTCTGGCATCAAATGCACCTCTATCACCAAACCGTCTATCCCTCCTATCAAACCTCCTATTAGGCCTCCTATCATGCCCAGGCTGAAATCTCTCCTCCACATCATCAAAACCATCAGAATCATCAAACTCATTCTCAGCTTCCTCTTCATCTGGTGGTACATACTGTGGTGGTACACGGCGAGGTGGTACATTGTGAGGTGGTGATACATTCTGAGGTGGTGGTACTCTGGGACCGCTACCAGTTTGAATACTCTCGACACTCTTTGACAATCTCTCCAAAGCAGTATTCATGTTCTCCATCATATCTGTAAATTTCCTATCCAAAGCCTCAATCTTTTCATCAGTAGTTAGACCTGCCATCTCAACACTAAACAAACAGATTAGAAATAACAAGAAAGTAAAACAAATATGTAAATCCTCACAATCTCACGTGTTTACACTCGAATGATAGCACTCCACTCGTGTTTGCACTCTATTGGCTTTTACCCGATACTGTGCTCACAATCACTGCCTTTTACCACTCTTGAGTTCATCCTCAATTCAAATGTGAATCACACTCAATCCAAGAATACAAACCAAATGTAGTCCTCAAGCCAGCATGAAACACAAAGGACCCAACAATATATATATATATATATAGGGCAGGCGGAAAACAAAACGCGAATAGGAATAGTAATGACGGAGACTCAATCAATAATACTTAAGCTAGAGTAATTAGAAATAAGGAGTAAACAATTAGCACAATGGAAAAAAAATAAGCATGCAAATTCACGGTCGTATGCAATTTCGGGAGAAAATTTGGCACCTCTATAAAAATTTTGATGGAATACCCTCCACGGGCACCTAAATGATAATATGGAACAAACTAGGTTCAACCAAAAAAATGCACTTTTTTTTTTTTCTGCTCAAGTGATCACTATCACTCAAGTCCCTTTTTCTTTTCTTTTTTTTTTTTTTTTTTTTGATAACGTCAGATGCTAAATGTGGTTCTGATTTCAGAGGCTGATTTAGGTGCTGATTTCAGAGGCTGGTTTTCAAAGCCTGATTTCAGAGTCTGATGATGGTCTGAATCCAGGGTCTGAATTCAGAGGCTAATTTTCAGAGGTTACTGGTCAGAGTCTGATTTCAGGGTCTAATTTTCATAGGTTACTGGTCAGAGTCTGATTTCAGAGGCTACTGGTCTGGGTCTGATTTCAGAGGCTACTGGTCTGGGTCTGATTTCATAGGCTAAGTTTCAGGGTCTGATCTCAGAGTCTGATTCAATGGTTAAGTTTCAGGGTCTGATCTCAGAGTCTGATTCAATGGTTAAGTTTCAAGGTCTGAACTCAGAGTCTGATTTCAGAGGCAGATTTCAAAGGTTACGTTTTAGGTCTAATTTCAGAAGCTAAGATTTCAGGGTCTGATTTCAGACTTCACTTAGTTTTTTTTTCAGGGTCTGATTTCACACTTCACTAGGGTTTAGAAACAAAACACACAGCCGCCAAGAACATGCTTATTTCTTAAACATATGCTAAAGAACAGAATGACTATGACGAACTGATAGGAAGAACAGAACAAAAGCCCAGAACTGGAAAAAGTGATGAAGATGAACTGATATGCAACTGGAATGAACTGATATGCAGAACACACCAAAAACAGATCCAGAAATAAACAAAACAAAAACAGAATCAAGATCCAACAAGGACTGAAACGAAAATAACAAAGAACAAACACACCAAAAACAGATCCAGAAATAAACAAAACAAAAAAAACAGAAACAAGATCCAACAAGAACTGAAACGAAAATAACAACGAACAAGAGAAAAACAGAATCAAACAAAAGGAAAGATAGAAAAATCAGACCTTGGAACCCTGAGCTCTAGATACCAAATGACAAGAAACCCACTTGGATTCGAAATCCAAGCAAACCCCAAGCAACGGACAGAATCCCAAGAACCGCGAATATGATTTTGTAGAAACAAAACCTTTCCAAGGCCACAAAGAACTTGCCCTTGAGAACCTTTAAGATGAATCCTTGTAGTGTTTTGCTAGCAATGGAGACGCCACTAAATTTGCCAAAACTTAGATAAGTCGATTCAAACTTGAAAAGGGGAATCCCTCCCTTACAATAATTCGGCCATAGCCAAAGCTTTAAGCTTTTTGAGTTTACAAATTCGTTGGTTTCTCCAAATGAAGAAGAAAGTAAGCTTAAATATTGTTACAAAAAGAAACCCTAAAGGCATAAAGACAATAATGCCCCTAAAAACGAAATTACACAAATATCAAGTCTTTAAGTCTTTAAAAGCCTAAAAAGCTTTATTCTAAACTGATTTGGGCCAAGTGAAATGGCTTTGGGCCCTTTCCATCGAAGCCCACATGCGCCTCTATTTGTTGGTTGCAGCCGGCCATAAAACTCTGAACTAATCCCGCCATTGCTTCTCTGAGTCTTTTGGTCCTCTGCCTCGTAATTGGCCCTTCTGGTACTTGTAATGCGTCATTTGGTTTGTTGTCTGCCTGGATCATGTCACAATATATCCGGGGATCTCATGGGTCGCTTCCCCAAGATTCACCGATGACGTATGACTCGCACTTTATTAATCTGGGATTAATTAGATGAGAGAGAAAATTAATCTAGGATTAATTGCGGAGATATTTTATCTGGGATAAAATATCATTTAAAGAGAGATAACGATTAATTTGGAATTAATCAATAAAATAATATATTCGATATATTATACGAAATTGGATTTCGACACGGAATTAAAATTAGATTTTAATTCAGGCGAACGAGTTAATTTAGAATTAATTCGTTAGCGACGTGAATAGTAATTATGCTAGGCATGATTATTTAATTAAATTAGATTTAATTACGATGCAATGGAAAATTCGTTAATTTGGAATTAGCGAACCCGAGCCCGAGATTGTTTACGAGCTCATTCGCATTTCGAATTCGAGTGCGGCACGCAAGTTAAATCAAGCGTCAAATCATTAGTCACTTTGAGTGATGTGACAACTTGTCACTTGATTTGATTGATTGATGGATTGATGGTGGAGTTGGCAAGCATTTAAGGCTTGAATTTTTGAAAATCAAAAAGTGGTATATGTTAATTTATTTTTAGAAAATCAATCATCTAATACACAACTCAATCTCCCTCTTCCATCATCTCTTTCACACGCCCATTTGGGCATTTTTCTTCTGTTTTTTGCTGGGCAAAACCGACAGTGAAGGGAAGCAAAGTGTGGTGATTTTGTGGCAAAATCATCAAGAGCTAGTACTCCGAGAGACATACGAAGGTGATAGGGAAGTCCACCCATGAGCATGGAAGTTTATCACAAAGCTTGGAGCTTGGAGGAGGATCAAAATGCCGAATTTGAGGACTACATTGTTAACCACTGCCGAGAGCTTGGAGGAGGCAGAAATCGATTTTGTTGTCCACCGCGTCGCTCAACCGATCGATGTAAGTATTCTGCGACTTCCTCGATGTATTCACATATCTTTTTTATGCTTTTTATTCGATTCTCGGGACCGTAGAACTCCAACAATGGTATCAGAGCGGAGTAAAAGCATGAAATTTGATTTAGGGTTAAAATTTGGGTAAATTGATTTTGAGCATGACTTTATGAAATTGGATGAATGAATATGCTTAAATGTGTTTTAATTGAGGATTGATTTGATCAATTTGATGAAATTTTGTTTGGAACAAATTTGCCCAAAATTCTTTGGCTTGGCCGAATAGAAGAGTGCCCTAAATGTCTTGGATTTTTTTATTTTGATTCATTGGATGAGTTGGAAATCATTTGGGAATGTTGATTTAATGTTTAATTGGATTTAATTGGATTGAATTCGAATTGGACAAAAAAAATTAACCCTAAAAGCCGAGACTTGAAGAAGCATGGATGGGTTTGATTTTTTATTAAATTGTGTTGGACATGATTTAATGATGATAATCATGATTAATTAGGCTAATTTGGTGTTTTGGAAATATTGATTTGGGTAATTAATTATGCTATACACTTGGAATAATTAAATTGTGAAATTGGATTTTGCAATTTAATTAAATTGGGCTAATTTTGGAAATTGGGCTTGTAATGTTGTAAATGAGCTTATTGGGCTTGGTTGTACCAAGTTAGGTTTAGGCAAATTGGTTGGATCCAATTGGGCCCAAAACCGCTTCCATAAAGCCCAAATGCGACTAATGGACCTTTAAAGTTTAATTGGGCCTAAATTGATTTCTAGGCTTATGGGGTTACTCCTTGATTGGGCTTTGGTTATTGGGTTTGACCCAAGTTGACCAAAAGTCCACGCCTTAAAGAAATTAATTAAAAGCCCATTTGACTTTAATTAAATTGACGTTAGACGTTAATCGGGCTTTGAGATCCGTAACGATTAAATTTGGAATTTAAATCGTAAAGGTTTATTAATAAAGTGTAATATTTAATTTGGAATTAAATAGTGAATTAGCATTAAATACAAATTGAATTGGATTTAATTTTGTAGTTTAATTTAATTCAAGAATTCATACTTTGAGTACTTATTCGCAAAACGAGTTTGACTCGCGCAAAATCAAATCGTTGTTTGAACATTGGATGGTCACTAATTATCAGATTAATTAATTTGATTAGATTGATTGATAACATGCTTGTGTGAATACATGGTTGCGATGCATGAATAATGTATATCGGATGGATATTAGATGGGTGGGGCAATTTTAGAAATTATTGTAATAAATTTGGAATTTATTAATTGGACCTGCGTGTCCAGTCTTATTACCTCCTTACTCTTTGTATTCTCTTCTCACATATTCCCCTCAATATAAATGAGGTTTCTTTAGAAGTGTAGTGTAACGGGTAGAAGCAAATACTTGTGCTAGCGGGAGAGAGGAAAGAGAGAGATTTGATCTAGGATCAATGTGTTAAGTATCCATCCGCATATCATTATTATTTATTTATACGCGCTTTATAATGTGTTTAGAATGCATGTTTAAGGGTGTATGATGATGAGACCTTAACAAAGATAATAAATTGGTTGCCAATTTGCATTCGAAAAACCCTCGCAAAATATTAAGCGTTTTTCCTTCCATTGAGTGATCCTTACTCAAGATCCGAGACTGGCATTGGTTTGTTGGCCAAAGTCAAGGCTTTTGTCCATCGACATTGATTACGAAGCTTTCCATGGTCAATGGGTCACGCTTAACTGGGATCACTAAGTTTGTTGTGCCAAAGCCAAGGCTTAGTTGATTCAGAGGAAAAAGGTTAGGCAATATATTGGATATGTTGGCATATATAAGATATATGTTTCGGACTTGGATGTCCCCCTACTGGATCTAGGAATTGGATTGGATCCAATTGATCTTAGAGATCTACCTAGTTAATTATCATACAATTTGTTGGCCAAAGTCAAGATTGTGTGATATTTAACGGGATCCTAGCCCACTAGGAAACACGGTTTCCCGAGTACTCGACAGAGGGTTAGAGGCTCGCCGAAAAATAGTGGGAGGCAAGAATTAAATTTGCAATATTCGTTTAATTACTTGCCATACGCGCTCAAAATAAATATCATTCGTAAATTAAATGTTAGTTGGACTAATATTTAAATTGTTGTTTTAATTAACAGTTGGACTGTATTCAAACAAATTAAAAGTATAGTTGATTAATATAGTTGGACTATAATAATCATTATATTTAAAAGTACCTGAAATCGTTGATTAAATAATTGGACTATTAGAATCAAGATAAAATTGAAAGATTGAAATTTAAAACATAATCCTAGGGAAAATGTATTTAAATGGTTTAATTTTCAAATTGGGAATAATTTCAAGATAGTCCTGAAAACTAATAAGTTACTTTATTTGATAAAATAACATATTAGGCCTTAGTCCGGAGTTAAGCAAATAGTAGAGCATAATCTTTGGAAGATTTATGTGATGATGACTTTAGTGCTTAATCCATTAAGCTTGCCAAATAGACTCCTTAATTTCTTAATCAGAACTAAGGATTAGATCCTTAAAGTATGATATAGAAATTGAAGGATCTTCATAGATCTTTATAGATCTTAGAAGTAATAAATTGCAATATTAACTCTTGGAGAGTTAATTGGTATTCTCTAGGAGACAAAGCCAAAAGTTTGCAATAAGGCAAGAAGCGCAAGGCGCATCTTATTTCGATATTCTAGAAGGCCAAGGCTTGGCCAAAGGCTTCTGGAGTGTGAAAAAAGGCAAAGGAAAAATCATTATAATCTTATGGGAAGATAAAAGGACATATCCCAAAATGTCTGCCTAAATTGTGGCAAACGGGATCGCGGAAGCGTGACTGCCATTTGGACAAAGCAGACATGAAGGAATTGAAGACGGTGCAAGGCTCCGACTTCAAATATGTTTGTCATAAATATGTTCACTACTAGTATTAAAATTGGATTTTAAATACTTAGTGTGGTACATAAATATGTATTGATGTTCAGAATCTGCTATGAGTAGGATACTGACTTCAATTGAGGTTAATCTGCGAATTGAAAACGGGACGAAAGTCGATGTTTTAACCGTAGATACCTAAGTTTAGGAACTACCTTCGAGTGTGTACTTAAATTAGGAAACTGTTAAAATGTAACTAGTTTGACTAGATACATTATCTCTATATCAGGGTTTAATCCGTTGCGGATTTACCTTTATATTCTAGAACACTAAAGTGTTTTATTATATAAAGATGATATTGAGATAAACACATTAGATGTGAATAACAGAATTTATATTTTGAATATAAATAAATCTCAAATATATAATATGATAAACAAATAGCTCAAACTGATTTGATCAGAAGAGACTGACAAGTGGCATTGTTGTCTGGGACACAATTAAACAAGAATCGTATATCCACACTTTCGAAGAGTGGGTACTAGGACTGATTTGATCCTATTCAAATAAAGTCTACGAATCTAGTTTATTAGGCAAAGCGCCTAAAATACTATTTACTTGGTAAAAGTGCAAATGCCACCGATCTGTTAGCCCTAGTTCATAGTGAAGCAAGTGGGCCCATGTCTAGCTAGGCTAGATATGGATATGAATATTTCCTGACCTTTACGGATGTGGCATCGCGTTATGGTTATGTGTTTCTTTTGAAGAACACAAATCGTAAACTTTTTGAGTTTCGACACGAAATAGATAAACAGATCGGCTAAAGTATAAAACCATCACGGTTAGACCATGATGAAAATACTTAAGCAATAAGTTTCTCATATACTTGAAAGAGTACAATATTCTTTCAATGAGGACTCCTCTCGGAACACGTCAATTTGACGATGTGTCCGAACACTGACTAACCGAATTATGTTAGACATGATAAGGTTAATCATGAGTCACTCTGAGCTACCATTTCCTTCAACGGATAAGCATTTAACAGTGCAGAACTTATTTTGAATAAGGTTCCATAAAAATCTGTTAGACAGACTTCATATAAGATATGAACAGGAAAAAAACCGGGTTTCTCATTCCTAAAAATTTGGGATGTCAGGCATATGTTTGGATGATACCAAACTAAAACCCAAATTGGATAAGTTCCAATTGTAGGTTATCCTAGAGATACCAAAGTATAGTACTTATACAACTCACTAGAGAACAATTTAATTATTGCTCACCATGCAGTTTTCCTAAGAGGAATACCTATATGCAGTGGTAAGTGGGAGGAAAGTAAAACTCGAGGAAAATCAGAGAAATACTATTCCAGGCACTGAGTCCTTAATGGAACACGAATAGTTCATCAAGGATGAAACTATACAATAATCTTCGAATACACAAGAACCGCGTATGTCGGAGAGAGTCAGAAAACAACCTGGGGTATGGGTTTTTGATCTCACCTCATAAAGATGTCAATCTTTTGAGGAATACCAACTGACTACGTATTAGGAAGTGATACAAGGTATTGACTCCCTATTATGGCAAAGTTCCATGAGTCCGAAATGGATTCCATGTATACCAACTATGTTTGGACACTAGTTGTTGTACCGCAAGGAATTGTGCCTATTGGTACTATATAAGTCTTCAAGGAAGACATACATGGATGGCAACATACCAACGTACTAAGCTAGGCTTGTAGCGAAAAGGTATTGTTATCAACATTGTGTAGATTACGACGAAACCTTTTACATGTTGCCTCGGTAAATCCATTTGGATAATGTTTGCTAATGCTGCATGTTTCATTTATGAAATATGGAAACTAAATGCCAAAACCGCTTTCCTTAACGGAAACCTTTTGGAGGATGTTTACAACATCCTGACGGTTTTGTAGTACCATAACTAGCAAACAAGGTTTGCAGGTTATTCGATCCATGTATGGATTGAAGCAAGCATTGAGTTCTTGCAATTATCGTTTTGATGTAATCATAATGGAGTATGATTCAATTCAAAACGAAAATAATTCTTGTGTATATATGGAGGTTAGTGGGAGCGCACTGACAGTGGTTGTCCTATAAATAATGATAATAAATCATTTCTTGGAAATGATATTCCCATAATACAATCGGTGAAAGCTTGGCTTTCATGAAAAATCTCCGAGAAATCGTACATTGAAAAATGTACGCTACCTGGTGTCTCATACGCTTTGAGTATATGCAGTCACAAACAGGCCAATCCAAGTGATAGTCATTGGATTGAAATTAAGAACATCATTTAGTTCTTAGAAAACTAAGGATGTTGTCTTAAACTATGGAGATGGAAAACTTGAAGTAACTGGGATCACTATTACAAGTTTCCTAAACCGATAAAACGACTATAAGTCGCAAACGGTACTATATAGTTTGAATAACGGTACAGTGAGCTTGAAATATTCCAAGCAAGATACTGTTACCGAATAAACAACAAATGTGGGTTATTGCTGCAGCTGAGGCAGCAATAGAAGTCATTTAGGTCGATAATAAATCTAATTAGATTAGATATAGTTCTGTTAGCAACTGAGCTAGGCGTCAGCACAGGCTAAAGAATTAATGGTCTCATCAATGATCCAGATACATACTTCGATATTCATCTGATTCGTTCGGATCATACATCGTGGTGATGTGATGATCGTATAAATCGCATCAGACGATAATCATGCAAATCCGCTGACGAAAGCCTTTTCTCAGCAGTTTGAGCCAACCGTACATAGTTCGGGTGTAAGACACTTGAGTGACTGGCTATAGGCCAAGTGGGAGATTGTTGGATAATTATGACCCATAGCGTCACTATTTGTACAGATCATGGTGTTGTTGTACAAATTAACCATGTGACAAAGGAGATTGCTCTCTTATCATTTGTGATTAGATCACCAAGATGTATAAATGATAGGAGGTCCTTATGATTTGTTCCTGGATTGAGAATGATATGAGACAGTATCAGTCCACGAAGGATAAATCATTAAATATCCCTAGTCAGAGTATTATCGAGATTGGACATCGATAAATGTGTAAAAGACTAGTATTACACTTGTGCGCGTTGTGAGGGCACAAATGGCATAGTTCTCATATATTTGGGTATATGATACTCATGCAAGTGTAATAGGAGGTTATGTTTACCGATGGTACGGGAAACAACTTCGCTCTGGATAGACCCCCTCGGAATTCCATTGGTAGTATGACTATGTGTCTATGGAAGTCCGAAATCAGGGTAGGTGTATTTGGTCTTAACCTGAGACTTGCACCGCTAATACTTGCGACAATCAATATACTTTGGTTTTGGTCGTCCAGGGCTTTAACCGGTTCTGTGTACGCCTCTTCTGGGTATATTGAGAATCGTTGTGTGTTGGGTGTGATGTCAAGACGGAAGTATCACTCCAGTCATATGGAGATGATGATCGCGTAGGGATACAGAACTGGTTCTCTAAAGGGTTGCAACCATCGGGATAATATGAATTGGTCATGATTATCCGATAATAAATAGACTAGTTGCTCGTCATCCGATATATGCTTTGTACGGGGCAGACATTGTACCAGCCCTAGGCCTTGCATGTGATCATCCGATACTGGATCGAAATACGCAATACTACGTATACTACGCCTGATATAGATCCGCTTATTCCTGTAAGGATATTTCTGGAGAATTGGATAGGCATGGCATTTTGCTAGAAGCCAACCTTGTCTTGTAAATCGGTATAAACGTAGTACTAGGTACTTACGTGTTCGGATAGTCCGACGACCGAATTTACTGCCAACATATCCGGGGATCTCATGGGTTGCTTCCCGAAGATTCACCGATGACGTATGACTCGCACTTTATTAATCTGGGATTAATTAGATGAGAGAGAAAATTAATCTAAGATTAATTACGGAGATATTTTATCTGGGATAAAATATCATTTAAAGAGAGATAACGATTAATTTGGAATTAATCAATAAAATAATATATTCGATATATTATACGAAATTGGATTTCGACGCGGAATTAAAATTAGAATTATGCTAGGCATGATTATTTAATTTAAAATTAGAGTTAATTTAGAATTAATTCGTTAGCGACGTGAATAGTAATTATGCTAGGCATGATTATTTAATTAAATTAGATTTAATTACGACGCAACGGAAAATTCGTTAATTTGGAATTAGCGAACCCGAGCTCGAGATTGTTTGCGAACGCATTCGCATTTCGAATTCGAGTGCGGCACGCAAGTCAAATCAAGCGTCAAATCATTAGTCGCATCAAGCGTCAAATCATTTGTCACTTTGAGTGATGTGACAACTTGTCACTTGATTTGATTGATTGATGGATTGATGGTGGTAGTTGGCAAGCATTTAAGGCTTGACTTTTTCAAAATCAAAAAGTGGTATATGTTAATTGATTTTTAGAAAATCAATCATCTAATACACAACTCAATCTCCCTCTTCCATCATCTCTTTCACACGCCCATTTGGCATTTTTCTTCTGTTTTTTGCTGGGCAAAACCGACAGTGAAGGGAAGCAAAGTGTGGTGATTTTGTGGCAAAATCATCAAGAGCTAGCACTCCGAGAGACATGCGAAGGTGATAGGGAAGTCCACCCATGAGCATGGAAGTTTATCACAAAGCTTGGAGCTTGGAGGAGGACCAAAATGTCGAATTTGAGGACTGCATTTTCAGCCACTGCCGAGAGCTTGGAGGAGGCAGAAATCGATTTTGTTGTCCACCGCGTCGCTTAACCGATCGATGTAAGTATTATGCGACTTCCTCGATGTATTCACATGTCTTTTTTTATGCTTGTTATTCGATCCTCGGGACCGTAGAACTCCAACACAAGGGACACGGCCAAGAGCATGGAACCATTTTAAGTATCAAAAGGGCCAATCACAAGTCAGAAGGCCAAGAAGATTAAATAAGCAATGGCTTAGAGTTTCATTGCCGACTATAACAGACAAGTCAATGGCACACTGGAGATGCAAGTGGACTTCAATGGAGATGGCTTAAAGCTATTTCACTTGGCCGAAATCATATCTGAGTTACGCTCACAAGTCTACTTTGAAGACAATGACATATTTGAATAATTTGGCCTAATTCTTGCCATATTGAGTTGGGCCAAACCTTGTAATTTTTTATCATTTTATTTGATATGTTGACCTTAGTTTTCATGCAATTAAGCCAATTGACCGGGTCATTAGGATTAATTAGGCTTAGAACCTACCTAATTTTACAATCACCTTAATTTTTGCTTAAGCTTGATTAGTTTTTAATCCTTATTTATGTTATATTTAGGTGGGAAATTACATATAGAAATGAGCTTGCTTGAAAGCTAAGGGTAATTTTTAAATTAGAATAATCTTTTCACCCTTAAGGCCATTTTAGCCATTTCACACCCATTAGGGTTTCTTCTTTGTATTATATAAACATTTATTCAACTAAATGAAAAACACTACGACATTTTTCATCAAAAACCTATTGTCCATGCTCTTAGTTATGGCCGAATCTTGATCTAAGGAGGGATTTCCACATTTCAAGTGCCAACATACTTATCTAAGCTTAAGCAACCTTAGTGGCATCCACAACTGCAAGCAAAACACTCTGAATAATCATCTTTGAGTTATCAAGGGCACGGTTCCTTGGTGGTTTAGGGTTGACTTTGGAAGGTTTTGTTCTTTCAAAATCAATGATTCAAAGTTTTTGGGGCTTAGATAGAATTCTTGGAGTCTGCTTGGTTTAACACCCAAGTGAGCGCATTGTTAGTTTATCTTGTTAAGAATCTTTGTATTCCAAGTATTTCATTGTAATATCTTTGTGAGAAACAGTTTAAGTGTAAGGTGTATAATATACTATTGTCGTAAAGGTTTAAATGACACTTTTAAAGTCAAATGTGAAAGTAGTTTAATTGACACCTTTTGAAGTCATTTGGAAATAGGTTTAATTGACACTTGGGGAAGGAAATTTGTGCATATGTCTATTGATACCTTGGAAGTCAACTGTAGGAATCAAGCCTTTGAGTTGTAAAGTTAATTGTTTAGTGAAATTCTCAAGTGCTTGGTGGCGAGGATGTAAGCAGGTTTGCTGAACCATATAAAAATCATATGTATAATCTCTCTAACTCTTATCTATTTCATTTACATTTGATATAATTGTTTAGAACTGAGATATTCGTTATATGCTTAAGGATAGCATATTTAGATTGCATGAATTGTTGAGCTATATCAAATATCATATATTGAGATTGTTAAGTTTGTAGATGGAATTTTAGGCTTGCAGTAGAATTTGGTAGTGTTACACTTGAATTTGTTAAATTGACGTTATCTAGACATTAAGATTTTTTGTTCCCAAGAATTTCACAAAACTTTTAAGATTTTACAAATATGACATAACTTTTGATAATTAATAAGTTAAACCCAAATTCAACAAAATTAATAATTTAAATAAGGACCACAAAAAGATATAAAAATGATCAAATTTATCAATTAGGATCAGAATTTATAAAACTTTGCAAACATGATGTATAAGTTTAAGTTTCAAAACTTTTAAGAAATTACAGATTTGACCCCAAAATTTAAAAATCTTACAAATAAGTCATTTTTAGCAAAAAATTAAAAATAAATAAATAAATTGACTCAAATAATAAATATAATACATGAAATATAATTTGATTGAACTCTTGAATGCTTAACATGATTAATTGATAATAATTTAACTTTATAACACTATAAAATAATATCACAGTTTTCTTAAATCGTATAGTTTAAAGATCAGCATCTGGTCTTGTCTCAATTTGAATGCACATATTTGGAATGTGAAAATCCTATTATACCCTCGAAACATGACTTGTTACTTGAATATTAATTCTCGGGTTCGGATCGGGCTTATCAAAACTCGAATCGGATATATATATATATATATATATATAATATATATATATATAATATATATATATATATATATATATATATATATATTATTTTCTTAAGCCCGGGGCCGGGCTTTTTGAGTTGAGCCCAAGTCGGGCCTCTAATTTTAAAGCTCGGCCCGGATATTTTTGATTTCGGGTTAGGTCAGACCGGGCCCGGATTTTTTTGCCATGTATAGCAAAGGGTTTAGGATTTGATTGTCAGATCCTGAATTCAAGTCCAGATGATGTATCTCTTTGTAAGAACCTAAGGAAACCATGGGTTCTACGTGCTCCACTTAAGTCAGGATTGGTTGGTTTGATGACGAAATTTCTAACGTTTCCAAAAAAAAAATTTCAAACTCAAGCTATCCATCTGATTGTTTTAAATTACAACAGAAATTCAATGATCCTTTAAGCTAGATTACAAGTTTTTTGCAAATCTAAAAAACCCAAGTGTCATTCAAGATTTCTAAGCTTCATTCGTCTTCAAGATCCCAACAAAGCCAGTCGACTGCTATCACCAAAGCCAGTCGACTCAATTCCCAAATTTCTACAGTGCTCATACCATAATTACAAGTAAACAAATGATGCTGATAACAGTGAGGTTAAATTCGTTTCATTAGTCTATTCGTTTCAGTAGTCTACTTGTGTGCCTAAACTTGGCATAAGCTCTTCCAATTATAGCCATCAGCAGTCCAGACTGACACAAGGCAAACAAATCAAGACTTCACCAGTAATAGAGAGACAATGTTGGCGTTAAGCATCACAGTCCCTAAGCAGTAATAGTTCAAGCGCCAAAGTATTCCTCCGGGACATAAAATTTCAAACCAACAGCCTGCAAACAAGAGAATTTAGGTTTGTCAATGAGACTGAAGAAGGTGGAACTAAATTAATCTAACCCAACCTAACCAGTGTAAATGCACCATGTAGTAATTAGTTGATGCTGGTTGGTTCTCTATACAATAACTTTTCACGGAAAATTGAGTTCTTTCCGCCCAGTCCTCTTTAAGCAACATCCGACCTTAAGACTTATCATGTCCCACCAAAAATGTGTGGCATCCCATGAGGTCACACATCATGATGGTATGGAAACATGGTGCAATTTCAAAAGGCTATACAACAGTTTCTTTCATTCTAAAGAAAATGGGACATATATCGGCATAACCGTGTTGAAGTATCGGCAGAATGACTAAAATTAAATAATCATGCAAAAGATAAAGAAATTCAAAATATCAACGAATTAGGATAACCACAATATTTGAACCAAAGATAACTTTTGAATAAAAGTCAATACAATGACATATCTCATAACTGGACAATACCTGTGCAAATTTAATATCGGCATCACTATGATCATTTTCTCTCCCAGCAGCATCACCAACATAAAATGATCTACAAGATGCAGGCTAAAGAGCAGTTAAAGATCTTAGATTCAAATCTTACCAAAGATTTAAATTAAATAAAATTAGAAAACTTTATAAAAAAATCCAGGGAAAATGATTCGTAATAAGATGCCATTTACCAAAATGGATAATAATAGGATTGGTAAGGCAGCTTTCGATAATGTTTTAGTTGGGGAATTATAGTGAGAAATAATAACAGACTAATAATGCATAAGTGGAAGACAATGAGAATAACTGATCCATATCGATTAAAGTGCCAGAGTTGAAATATTTCTCCATGATTTGCCACATCCCATGTTTTGGCTTGCGGAAGGGATCTTCAGCTTTACCAGTACTTGACCCACATGCAACAAAAACCTGCATATTTCAATTGCAATAAAGAGAATAATTTTGTTACACACTTAGGACATGATAGAGATTATTCACAAAAAAATTAGGGGAAAAAATACAATGACATGCAAATTTTTCTAGTTCCATTGTAGTTCACAAAATTGGATTCAAGTAAAAATCATAGTTTAACAGGTGAAAAAAATTGGGTTTAAACAATGTGCTTTAATCTGGCCACAGAATCGAACAACAAATATATGAGATCAACCAAAATATTCATGCTGAAAAACGTACACCAGATAAAGAGTTAACATACCAGAATACTAACCAACCAATCATTTGCTTGTTTTGCAACTTTGAATCATATAAAATCCAGCATTATGTAACAGGACACATGGACGGTGACCCAATTAACACTCTCTCTCAAGTTGATAAGTGGATGTCATCATGATCAACAAAATTATGCATCAATGGAAGTGCAAAGTGCCCCAACCATTCCATGAAGCACTATCATGGTAAGTTATGGCCAATTCAGAAAGAGAACAAGTCCAGCACCCGAATAATTTAAAATCGGGGATTGTTTGGGATAATTTAAGGATATCTAGAAAAGACTAAGCCAGCAATTAATTTTGGCATACTAAGACACTAACTTGGTAACATTTCAAAATTTGGAAACTGATGGAACCCCTACAAATCACACCACAAATCACACAAAAAACAGAAGAGAATTTGTATTTTTATTCATGAAATGAAACTGAAATCACACTGATAGTTGAAGGTGAATAGGTTCACCAGCCCTTGCTCAACAATAAGGTGTTGGCAACCTCCTTAGGGTTTCCCCTCCAATTCCAAATTCCCAAATTCAACAATATGATAGCATAACCCAAAACACCAACAATTCATTCTTATTTATACCTAAACCCTAATGACTAAAATGACTCATTTACCCCTTTCTTTTAGGGATTTTAGCCATTGGGTCCTAACATTACTCCTCCCTTTGAAAACACATTGTCCTCAACGTGAGAGTACGGATATGACTATCCCCTCAAAGGATATCCCAGGCTTGAACGACATTCTTCTGATGAAGTCTCAAGCTTCCTCCAGATAACCAACTGATTCAGCTGATTAATAAGAGTCCAGAATAATCCCTTGCAGGACCAATCCGTAGACAATGGATCCACCAACAAAACCTAAAAAATGCTCTACTAGCACCTCCAATTTCTTCGCTTGAGGGGTACGATCATCATTCTCAAAGGCTACATATTCCACTACATCAACCTCTGCACTCTTAATCTCATTACATTCTGCTTTGATGCTCACTTCTTCATTCTCAACTTGATGATGTGGGTCTGAATGTGCAATTACATTGGAAGTAGGATCATCCTCATTCGCGATCACTGGCTCTATGGCTCCAACTTGTTCACTTCGCTTCTCATCAATCCTTGTTCCACTCTTCCCAATACTTTCACCCTCTGGGATCAACCTGATGGCACCATTATGCTCAACCTTCTCACTTTGACACACGTGATTCGGGTGGAATCTCTCATCACACCTGAAACATCCCCAGCTACACACCAAACCATGTCCCCAAAGTATGTAGCTATTGGTCGGGATTGCTACACCAACCTCACCTTTGTAAATTAAAGGGCATAGCCTGCCATGCAGGATTTCGTAGTACACTCAAGATTCAAATTAATCCATATATGACCATCTAGTAGATTGAAATGAATTTATTTATTTAACGGATATTATAAGAAACTCATTTCTATTTGGGTCCATTCCTATAAGATCACATCATATAAGATGCCTCCATTCTCATGTCTCTATATGGACAATCTCGGATCAAGGTCGCCATACATTTATAGAATGGACCGCAGCTAGGGGTGGGCAAAAAAACCGACCGAACATAACCAAACCAAACCGAACCGAACCGAATTTACGGTTTTTTTTCTAACGGTTCGGTTTGCGGTTTGGATTGGCTCACCCCAAACGGTTTACGGTTCGGTTCAGGAGCTAATCCGAACCGCACCTGTTAAACCGAACCGAACCGTTATAATTAAAAAAAATTATATATTTTTATAAAAAAATTTGTATTTTTCTTTTAATTTTATTCTATGTTTTAATTTTATTTGTATGTTAATACTTTTATTCTTAAATTTTTTGTTAATATATTTATTTGTTAATACTTTTATTCTTCAATTTATTTGTTAATACTTTTATTCTTAAATTTTTTTGTTTTATGGTAGCATCATTATTCTTGAAAGTAAGATGTTGGATTTGTCTCTTAATTAGAATGATTGTAACATCATTATTCGAGGTAATTTTTAAAAAATACAATAATTAATTGTGCCTCATTTTTCAATTCTTTATGGAGTGCATGTGTTCCCTGGAGTCACAGCTTACACCCTAGCACTTCATATTATTTGTTTGATATATTAGTTTTTTTTTTTTTTTTTGTCTTCACTTAAGTTGATGAAAATTTGTTTTAAATATAATAATCCGTAAACCGAACCGAACCAATCCGTAAGCCGCTGGTTTAAAAAATTTTCAATCCGAACCAATCCGTTATTTAATGGTTTGGTTTGAGAGGTAAAAAATTTGAACCGTAAAATATGGTTTGGTTCGGTTTTTGCTAACCGCAGCTATAGATAAACCACAAATAAAGCACCCGCTTTGCTTGCTCTTTATGGACTATTTTATATTACTAACTTCAGACTTATTCAGACTTAAAAATTAGCCTTTATCGTGCCGAAATTGAAAATCAACCGCTGAAAGTTGCTTGAATTTTCCCGGTCGGCCGTTTGGAAGGTTCTCAAATTTTTTTCCTATTGCTCTCCACAATGGGTGTCGGGCCAATACTTGCCTCTTGAAGTGATGGGTCGACAACAATGTGAATATCAGAATTAGTTCTTGATTCCTTTATCATCTCCTGCATCCTCTCTAAAATTGAATCAAACTTCTTCCAAGGATCTTCCTCAACTCTAATCTATCCCCCAACATCTGACCGGTACATGGATCCATTACCGGCTCGGGATCTTTCAGATTTGCGTGAACCCATCATTCTTTGTTTTCTGATTTTTGCCAATCTGTCTAATCCTGCTAGTTTCTCTTCCGCTTCCAAGGCTAATTTTTTGACCCCTTCAAGATCGATCACCCTCAAGTATTTTAAGTCGTCTCGAACCTCATATTGCAACTCATACTGCCATCCATTAATGAAAATGCCCGGTAAATGGTACTCGGATGTTGACAAGAACTCACTTGGGTTGGAAACCAAGCAAACCCCAAACATCTTTCTCAAAACCCCAAGAACTTTGAATACTGATTTTGTAGGAACAAAACCCAACCAAGATCAGCCCCTAACCACCATGAAACTCACGTCCATGATAACCACAAGCATGAAATCAGATTGTATTTTGCTAGCAATGGAGACGCCACTAAGTTGCCAAGCTTAGATAAGTCAATTTGAACTTGAAAAGGGGAATCCCTCCCTCAACAAGGTTTTGGCCATAGCCATGGAAAGCTCAAGCTTTTCTCTCTTTCAAATTTCTGTATATCACGTTGGTTATGCAAAAATTACAAAGAAGAGTCATATAATAAGGGTTACAAAAGAGTAAAAAGACTAAAATGACCCTAGAGCTAAAATTACCAAAAGCCCTAAGTCAAGCACCTCAACCACGACCATTAAGGTCCTTTTTCACCTAAATAAACTTAAAACAAAGATTAGAAGCTAATCTCACTTAAGCTAATTAAGGTGCTTACATGCTATAGTAAATTGACGTGCTTCCGGCTAAGTACAAATCTAAGCATAATTAAGCCTAATGGCATAGTCAACCATGCTAACTACATCATAAATAAAGTCAAAATGTCGAGCAAAAATCACAAAAATGCCCCCTTTGGCCGAATTCAACATAGTCCCAAAATGGGTGAAATCGGGTCAAAAGGGTGCTGGTGCTGAAGCTGCTCTGCTATGCTTCAGTCTGAGCTGATCTGGGTCAAATGAAATAGCTTGGGGACCTCTCTGGTTATGCCCATATGTGTCTCTGGTGTGCACTTGACTTGGTTGTTGCAACTGGTCACATAGCTCTGAGCTAGTCCCGCAAAGGCCTCTCTGATCTTCTTTGCTCTTTGGCGTGTGATTGGCCCTGTTGGCAATTGCATGGGTTCTTCCAAGTTGTTAGCTGCATCCTGTAATGTCTCTGGTGTGGTTGGACTCATGTCAGATGTGTAAGACACTGATCCCGCTAAACAATCGAACCTGTGAATATAGTCACAAAGAGAACCATTTTGCCGGATGTAACCCAATTCGGACGAAATTCCTACACCTCTTTTTTTTTAAACTTTTTTTCTTTTTTTTGACCAATCCAACAATAATAGATGCGGGACTAAAATGCAAGAAATAGGAACTGTCGGGTCTAAATTGCAAAAAACAAAAACCTTAGGGGTAAAAGTGTAAATAACCTACCGGTGGTCGGAAATGCAAAGGGGTGGTCAGATCTGAGAGAAGAGAACGTGCTGAGAACGATGGTGGCGGCGGAGACGTCAGAAGCTCGCCGTAGACGGCGGATTGACGTGAAGAAAGCCGTGACAGTTGGTGGCTGTTTCTGGAATTTTCCGGCGACTTTTGGCTTCGAGGGTGGTCTAGTTTTGGTCGCTGGCGTGAGAGGAGTCTCCTGGTGGTTATCATTGACGGCAAGAACAGCTGAGGAACGGCGGTGAGTTGCAACGTGGTGGAGTGCGCGGCGGTTCTGGGGTGATTTGGCGTCGGCGATGGTCTGGGTCTGGTCGGCGGCATCTTCTGAGTCCAATGGTGGTCACGACCGACGCGGCGATAATGGCTGTGGAAGGTGCGGTGAGTGGCGGCAATTAGGGTTTCTGAATTTTTTCTTTTTTTAAACAATTGCTTCTGCTATTTTTTTTTTTTAAACAGCTTCTTCCCTGATAGCTTTCCTTCAACAATCAAAAGACCACAGTGGAGGATCGAATGCTCTGATACCAATTGATGGAAATCACACCACAAATCACACAAAAAACATAAGAGAATTTGTATTTTTATTCATGAAATGAAACTGAAATCACACTGATAGTTGAAGGTGAATAGGTTCACCAGCCCTTGCTCAACAATAAGGTGTTGGCAACCTCCTTAGGGTTTCCCCTCCAATTCCCAATTCCTAAATTCAACAATATGATGGCATAACCCAAAACACCAACAAATCATTCTTATTTATACTTGAACCCTAATGACTAAAATGACTCATTTACCCCTTTCTTTTAGGGATTTTACCCATTGGGTCCTAACAGAAACTTATTCATCATTGACAAATAAAAAAGTTAAACATATATAATTTACCTTTCAAAATTAGAAGTTCAAACATTAAATTGTACGGGCCTTACCGCATAATCCTACATGCAAGGACAAAAGTAGAGTTCTTGACATCAAATATGCAAATTGTCATGTCAATCAAACAACTGAACGATTAAAATATGTGGCATCTCTTCCATTTCAAACATGTATCATTTAAATAACCAGAATAAACAACCTGCATTGGGACCTTCACACGCTTGATGAAATTGTTAAGACGTCCAAGTTTTGAGTCCACAGCTATCTGCCTTTTGTTCTTCCAGCGTTCAATGTTAGCTTCATTGGTGAAAATCACCTAATTGTTACACACACAAAAATTACAGCACTTGAACTGATCAGTAAATGTAGTTGTTGTATAGCTGTAATCATTCCTTTATTTAAATGCAAATATAATCAGGGTGTGCAAAAAGAAACATACCAGCTTGTAGCCATCATTATACAAGCTCTGCAGCTTGTCTGGTACAGAAGAATACATAAGGGACCAAGCATCTGCACCTACTCTGTAGTCAAAGATGTATACATAGGTTATTAATCAGTCCCTTTAAAATGATGCTTAGGTATATATATTCATATAGCTAATTCAAAAGTTCCGCAGCAAATGAAATTTCTTCCGAACATAACTATAAAAAAAAAAATAAAAAAAAAAAAAAATAAACCTTATCCAGTGGCAAGAAGAGATGCCTCTGCTTCAAACAAATTTTTTTAAAACTTGCATATACAACAAGGCATTTTAATGGATGTGGGTAGGTCTGCGTAAGTGAGAAGGTAAAACCTTTAGGAAAGAAATGAACCTAGTACTTAGTTTGGCGCGTTATGAGTAGAGAACATCATGATTTAGTGATACATACAAGTGCAGACCATGACCAGAGAACAGCCATTAATCAGTTTTGTCTAGAAGACCTATGTCAGAATAACACACTTTTTAGATGTTCAATACACGTGTTAACAATAATAGGCTAAAAGGAGGATATGATCATACCTTTTCACGTTTGTTTTCACAAGACACCCATCAAAATCGAAGGCAGCGATTTTTTTTGAATCATGTATACCATCATCCTAAAAACATCAAAGTGCATGAGAACATGTAATCACACAAGTGCTGTACTACTGTAAAAAGTTAAATCATGTGAAGTCCTCCAGACAAACAACAAATTATCAATGCAAGTCATATATGGGACATTAGTATGTACAAACATGTATGTGTGCAAGTGCAACTCTATTAGAAAGCAGATTTGCAACAATAAATATTACCTACTCAGTGACCATGAAATCCATCACAATGTTCTATTCTATCATCATGGAATCCTTACCAACATATAATAATGAATATTCCACTATATTTCATTATAATCATCCAATATACAAAGAGACAGTTAATCAGTTCCTTCATTGGTAAGACCAGAATCTCACCCGTTCAAGAAATATGATTGTTTGGAATGCCTTCCAGTTTGGCAGTAGTGTAGCATCCTGAATTGGGGTTGTGGGGGGGAGAGGAGAGGAAAAAAAAATAAGAATAAGCACAATTATACATCTGTGTTGTGGGGTAGGAGAACAAAAAGGGGAAAAAAGATGAGCTAGAGTAAAAGCAAAAGCATGTTTCTAGGCTGAAAAATGAAGTCGAAAATGCATAATTATGTTATAATCAGAATTATCAGACCTTATACTTATCCTTCACATCAGAGACTGAAAATACTATCTCCAGATTAGCTTCCTCACCATAGGTTGATGTTGATAACTTGGATCAATTATATGCAAAAGAAAATAGATTTCAAGAAATTCAGGAGTACAAGTCTATAAAAATTTGTTGTTAAAAGCATTCTGATAATAACCAGAAAACAATTATAATAAATGTATAAAATAAAAAAATAAAAAAATAAAAAAAATACACGTGAGAAATAGACCTTTATTTTCTTTGAATTAGACCCCTCAAGTTCAACCTCTTCTTCATCCCCATCTGTTTTCAGAACCTAATAAGCATAATATTTAATACGTAAGAGAAAAATAGTAACAACAATAATGCAATTAAAAATCATACAACTGAAACGTATGGTCTATACCATCAACCCTTTTGATTTTCCTTTTCCGCGTATGAAACTTCCAGCAATATAACATAAAAACAACAAACTGAGGCCAAAATCAACTCTTACCTCCTCCTGAGACTTCATGCATTTGGCCACCAACTTCTTTAAAGCTTCCTGATCACCACTCTGATTACAAAAACCAGAAAAGATATCAATTCTTGAAACTTTAGCTGTGCACATCCAAAACCCAAAACCTCTGTTTGGTTGTAGAGAATAACAGAGCAAAGAAAACACACCGAAAAAATGTTAATATGGTTCAGAATTTCACTTTATCCAAAAATTCAGCACTAGGAAAAAACAAGACCTTATTACCCATGCAATCAAATTAATATTTTGAATATTTCTATGCAAATCATAATATAAATAAAACTTGAGGGAATGTTTGACTCCAAATCATAAGTTAAAGTTCACTGATATATGCTTCATTCCTCTGAACATTTTCCTTAAAATAAAAATTTTAAAAAAAATTAAATTAAATAAGCAATACGAGTTTCTCACCATACATAAAACACGAAACCCAATTCAAATTCATCCATTCAATTAACATAATATTCTTAAATTACATTTTTATGCAAAAACTTTAATAGCAAAAAGAGAGAAATTGTTTTAAAATAACCAAAAAAAAAGATGTTCCGATTATGTCCAATATTATAAAATCCAGACCCAAAAAAAATTAAAATAAATAAAAACCTGAAGCAAAGAAAATCCTTGGATCGATTCAGCAGAATCAACGGGGTCAGAAACGATCGGAAAGCAGTCCACGTGGTGCCATTTGGTCATGTCAAACCCCCGCGAGTCTCTGGTGACGGAACCCAATCTCAAAGCCTTGGCCGCAATTGTGTTGGAGCACTTCTTGCATGACGACCGGTTCGATTTCGCGTACCCGGCGACGACTTTGGGCGGCATTGGCGGTGGCGATTGGTTTGTTTGGAGGCGGAAACAATGAAAGCGTTTCTGTGTTTTCCGGAAGTGGAAATGAGCAAAGTAGTGTTGGCGAACAATTGCCTTACGAAGGGTTGCACGGAGGATTAGCATTCAGAGACGAGACGAGATATCGTGTCCTTTCCATAGAGATGCGAGAGATTTTTCTGATAATCCTTGTTTGGTTGAACGGAAGGGAGGGGGAGGGGAGGGAAGGGAAGGGGAGAGATTTTAATTAAATATATATTTGGTTAAAAGGAGAGGGGGGAGGGAAGGGGAGGGGAGTGGAGGATTTTTAATTAAATATATGTTTGGTTCAAGAAGGGAGGGGAGGGATTTTAAAACTAATTTACTATTTTATCCCTAAGCTTGTTATAAATAAAATTAAAATAATATAAGTTTATATTATCTTTGAATTAAACAAATAATAAAATTAAAATTAAAAGCTCTACATATATAATACATGTTATTAAAAATTAAATTAAATCAAGCATCAAACCAGTAATTAGGTTTTGACATATATGAATAGATAAATAAACACTGCAAAATATCCAAGTTTATAACATAAATTATTAAAATGATTAAGTTCAGATAATACACAAAATGTTAATAAGGTTTCAGCAAAATAGTTAGGAGGAGAGTTAAAATTGGCTTAGGAGGGATTTTGTAATTAGGACAATTTAGGATTTTTAATATATGAGTAAGGATAATTTAGTAATTGTATTTAAAATTTTAATTCTTCACTTTCTCTCCCCTCCAAAACCCCCCACTTTTGGAGGGGAGCTAAAATTGGCTTATGAGGGATTTTGCTCCCCTCCCCTCACCTCCCCTCCCCTTAAAAAAATTGAACCAAACAAACATAATTTAAAATAATTTCTCCCCTCCCTTCCCCTCCCCTCCAAAACCCCCCAACCAAACACAGCCTTCGGGAACCAAACCAAAACTCAGATAAAGACAAAACATGTTATATGTTTTAGTTGAATGTGGACTTTATGTGCACTATAAGGTATGGATTGGAGTCTGATCATGTATATATATATAGATGAGTTAGTGGTGAACAATCCATTTTTGAATGGGAAGTTATCTACTAGACACATGAGTTATATTGAAAGTACAGATCACTATTAAGATTTTTTTGATAATGACACTATAACACATATGTTTTCTATTTAGTATCAACCAATCATTTTTCTATTAATCACGTGATAACATTAAAAACAAATTAAGATGGTTAAATATTGTAATGATATTGGCAGAATTATTTGGTGATGTAGAGAAAATCTCTAAAAATAAGTTTATATAATTAATAAATTGTTAACTTTTTTAAGAGATTATTGATTAGTTATATTCATATCATATTTACTTATAACATATTTTATTATCTCCATGAATGTTTATCTCCCCCGTCATTTTTTTACAAAAATATATTCGTCTTTCACAATTGGAACTGGGCTAGTAGCTTGTCTTATTATATCATTAGGATCCTCTCATTCATTATCTTTTAGCCGTGTTTCCATTTTGTCAATAATATTCGCTTATTATTTTATAATAGAGACTAAAAAACACTCTTTTAAGAAAATAAAAATGTCCTAAATACCAATTTTAGAGCTTGAAACAAGTGAATTTGATTTCAAATCTATGAGAAACTTAGTAGATGAATTTGAGTAGATGTATTCTTGAATATCACTAGTTGTCTTGGTGAAGACGTTGAGTTGTTACTATATGATTTCGCTACCTTGTTAATATTAAATATGTTGGGATATATACCTAGAGCTTCATGTAATGTAAACAGAATTATATTTTATGAAATAAAAAGATGCATTATTCATTTATCAAAGTGTTTGTTTAATATCGCATATCGTAAATTATCTTGTTTACCCAAGATTACTCATGTGTTTTCAGACTTAGTGTATGAGTGTCATATACAAGAGGATTTAAGTCTAAAGTTAGTAATCTAAAATAGTTCATAAAGTGTTAGTATCTTTCTTGCCAAAGATCCTAAACATGATTCTAGTGTGAATAATTCAAGAAAGTTTGTGGAAAAAACTTACATTGAACGGATGTGATTCAAAATTTTCTTTGTATGTTGATGAAGCTCCAAGCTTTGTTGAATGAATCCAACCCAATGGTGAGTTTCCCTATCACCTCACAAGACTCCTTAAGTGCTAGCTTGTTTGATTTTGAAGCAAAATCAATGAAGGAGAAGAAGCAAGGCTCACGACAATAGGAAGAGGAAAGAGAGAATTTTGTGTTTTGTATTTTGTTTTCTAAAAACAATTACCAAAGTTGCCTTGCAAAAGTGGTATATGCTTTTCCAAAAAGCAAAACAAAAACAAAGTGTGTTGGAGAAGTTTCATTAAAAGCTCCCAACCACTTCCATCAACTTAATTGACTAGTAATGTAAGTTAGTGGGTCCCACACTAAAATTCAAAATTCAAGTTGGGTGAGACTACACACTTCGGACTCGGGTCCGTTTAATCAGATTAAACGAATTTTCCGCTGCGACGTAATTAAATCCAATTTAATTAAATAATAATGCCTAGTAAAATTATTACGAAAGTCGCTTACGAAAATCCAATTTTAATTCCGCTTTGAAATCCGATTTCATTTAATATATCCAATATATTATTTAATCGATTAATTCCAAATTAATCGCATTCTCTCTTCTATTCGAATTTTATCTCAGATAAATTATTACCGTAATTAATCCCAGATTAATTTTCTCTCTCTCATAATTAATCCTAGATTAATTATGTTCAAGTCAAGTGTTATCGGTGAATCTTTGGGAAGCGACCCAAGAGATCCCTGAATATGTTGGCAGTAAATCCGGTTATCGGACTATCCGAACACGTGCGTACCCGGTACCACGTTCTTACCAATTTACAAGACATGGTTGGCTTCTAGCAAAGCACCGTGCCTACCCAATTCTCCAGAAATATTCAACGAGGAATATATAATCTGTATCATGCGTAGTATACAATATATTACGTATTACGATCCAGTATCGGATGTCACATGATGGGCCTAAGGCTTGAATTGTGTATGCCCCGTACGAAGCATATATCGGATCACTAGGAACTAGTCTCTGTAATCGGATAATCATGACCTAGTCATACTATCCCGATAGCTGCAGCATTTAAGAGTACTAGTTTTGTATCCTTGCGTGATCATCGTCTCCATATGACTGAAGTGATACTTCCATCTTGACATCACATCCAATACACTACGATTCTCAGTATACCCAAAAGAGGCGTACACGAAACATGTTAAAGCTGCGGACGACCAAAACCAAAGTATACTGATTGTCGCAAGTATTAGCGATGAAAGTCTCAGGTTAAGACCACATAAACCTACCTGATTCAAATTCCCATAGACACATAGTCATACTATCAATGGGACTCCGATGGGTCTATCCAGAGCGAAGCTGTTCCTGGTCCAACGGCTAACAGAACTTCCTATAAAACTTGCATAAGTATCCAATACTTAAATATATGAGAACTATGTCGTTAAGCTTTTATAACGCGCACAAGTGTAATACTAGTCTATTCTGTATTATCGATGTTCAGTCTCGATAATACTACGACTAGGGATATTTAATGATTAAACCTTTCGTGGATTAATACTGTCTCATATCTTATTAATCCGGTACTAATCATATGGACTTTTATCATTTATATATCCAAGTAATCCAATTACAAAATGATAAAAGAGTAATTTCATTTGTCACATAGTTAATTTGTACAAAAACACCATGTCTTTTAGAAATAATGATGTTATGGGTCATAATTGTCCAACAATCTCCCACTTGGCCTATAGCCAATCACTCAAGTGTCCAACACCTGAACTATGTACGGGTCGCTCATGCTTATGCTGAGATATCGCTTTTGCCAGCGGATATGCAAGGTTATCATCTGAAACGATCTTTTCAATTTTCACATCGCCACGATGTGTGATCTCACGAATCAGATGAATCCATCAAAGTACATACTTGGATCATTGATGAGACCATGATTCCTTAGCCTGTGATGTAGCCCAGCTCAGCTGCTAACATAACTACTCCTAATCCAATTAGGAATTTTATAAATCCAAAATGCTTCTTTTGCTGCCTCAGCCGCAACAATGTATTCCATTTTTTGTTGTTGAATCGGCAACATTATCTTGCTTGGAAGATTTCCAGCTCACTATTTCGTTGTTCAAACAAAATATGTACCCTTATTGCGACTTACAGTCATCTTTATCGGTTTGGAAACTTGCATCGGTGAACCCAGTCACCTCAAGTTCTCCATCTCCATAAACTAAGAAAGCATATTTAGTTCGTCTAAGATACTAAAGGATGTTCTTAGCATCAATCCAGTGACCATCACCTGGATCGGTCTGATAGTGACTGCAGATGCTCAAAGCATATGAGACACTAGGTCGCGTACATATTATGACATACATGATCGATCCGACTGCTTAAACGAACGAGATCCGATTCATTGAAACTCTCTCATCTTGAGTTTTAGGACATATGTCCTTAGATAAAGAGACGTCATGTGATACCGGAAGCAGCCCCTTCTGGGACTGATCCATGTTGAATCTCTTCAACATTGTCAATGTACGAGTTCTCGGAGAGTGCCAACAACTTTTAGATCTATCCCAGTAGATCCTTATTCCTAGAATAAAGGTTGTCTCTCCCAAGAATTTCATGGAGAATTTTAATGAAAGCCAAGCTTTCACCGATTTTAATATAGGAATGACATTGCTAATAAGCAATATATCATCAACGTATATGACAATCATTGTCAGTGCGCTCCCACTAACCTTTCTTATATACTCAATAATCATCATCGTTTTGAATGAAACCACATACCATTATGATCTCATCAAAACGTTGGTTCCAAGAACGCAATGTTTGCTTCAATCCATAATTGATCAATTTAACTTGCAAACCTTGTTTGCATGTTTTGGCACGACAAAACTGTCAGGCTGTTACATATAAACATCCTCCAAAATATTTCCGTTAAGGAAAGCGGTTTTGACGTCCATCTGCCATATTTCATAATCGAAATATGCAGCAATAGCAAGCATTATTCGAATGGATTTAATCATGGCAACATGTGAAAAAGTTTCGTCGTAATCGACACCATGTCGTTGACGATACCCTTTCGCTACAAGCCTAGCTTTGTACGTTTGTTTGTTGCCATCCATGTCTGTCTTCACCATGAAGACTCATTTGCTATCAATAGGCACAATGCCTTCTGGTACATCAACCACTGTCCAAACTTGGTTGTATACATGGAATCCATTTCGAACTTCATGGCCTCTTGCCATAAAGCGGAGTCGATACCTTGTATCACTTCCTCATACGTAGCTGGTTCATCTTTCTCAATAAGATTAATATCTACATGAGGTGAGATCAGAAACTCATACCTCTCAGGTTATTTTCCGACTCTCTCCGACCTACGCGGTTCTTGTGTATTAGAAGATTGTGGAACAGTCTCATCCCTGATAAACTGTTCGTGTTCCGTGAGGGGATCGGTACCAGAAACAGTATCACTCCGATTTTCATCGAGTTTTACTTTCCTCCCACTTACCACTGCATTTAGGAATTCCTCTAAGGAAAACCGCATGTAGAGCAACAAATACTTTGTTCTCTTGTGGGTTGTAGAAGTAATATCCTTTGGTTTCCCTAGGATAACCTACAAATAGGCATTTATCCGATTCGGGTTCAAGTTTGGTACCATCCAAACGTTTTAATTTATGCCCAGCAACCCCAAATCTTCAGGAATGAGAAACCCGGTTTATTTCCTGTCCATATTTCATATGGAGTCTGTCCAACAGACTTTGACGGACCTTATTCAAAATAAGTATTGCATTGTTCAATGTGTATCCCCTGAAGGAAATTGATAGCTCAGTGTGACTCATTATTGACCTTACCATGTCCAACAAAGTTCGGTTTCTCCGTTCGGACACACCACTCAATTGAGGTGTTCCGGGAGGAGTCCACTGTGAAAGAATACCATACTCTTTCAAGTAATCGAGAAACTCATTGCTCAAGTATTTTTCATCACGGTCCAACCGTGATGTTTTAATATTTTTGCCTGTCTGTTTTTCTACTTTGTGTCGAAACTCTTTGAATTTATCAAAAGTTTCCGACTTGTGTCTCATAAGACACACATAACCATAACACGATGCAACATCTGTAAAGGTTACAAAGTATTCATAACCACCTCTAGCCTAGCTAGACATGGGCCCGTATACGTCACTATGAGAGGGCTAACAGCTCGGTGGCATGTACACTCTTACCGCTAAAAGGCTTTTTAGGCATTTTACCTAATAAACAAGATTCGTAGACGTCATTTGAATTGGAATCAAATTCGTTCAAGTATCCATTCTTCCAAAGAGTGGATATACGAGTCTTGTTAATGCGTCTCAAACGACAATGCCATAGATAAGTTTCATTCGTGTTACTTAGTTTGAGCCTTTTGTTTGTCATGTTATATGTTTGAGATTCATTTATATTCAAAATATAAAGACCATCATTAACATCTGCTGTAATTATCAAAATGTTATCTTTATATACTAAACACCTAGTGTTCCAGAATACAAAGGTACACCCGCAACGGGTTAAACAAAATACAGAGATGATGTTCCTAGTCAAACTAGGTACAAAATAATAGTCACCTAATGTAATTACATGCCACAAGGGCAGATACAAAACATAGGTCCCAACAGCCAAAACAGTGACTCTCGTCCCATTTCCGACTCGTAGGTCGATCTCATCTGAAGCCAGTATCATGCTAGTCAGCAGATCTTGCACACCAGTACATATGTGAGTACCACATCCAGAATCAAAAATCCAATTTTTAAAACCAGCAGTGGACATATTTATAACAAACATACATGAAGCCGGAGCCTTGCCCATCTTCACTTCCTTCAACTCTGCCTTGAACTCACGGCAGTCACGCTTCCAGTGACCCCGTTTTCCACAATGTAGGCAGACGTCTTGGGATATGTCTTTAATCTTCTCAGAAAACTGTGATGATTTAGCCTTGCCCTTCTACTTCCTTTTCTTCACACCCCTAGAAGCCTTCGGCCAAGCCTTGGCCATCTGGGATGTCGAAGTAAGGTGCGCCTTGCGCTTCCTGCCCTTTAGAAGCTCTGGCTCTATCTCCTTGAGCATAGCTATCAACTCTCCAAGAGTCTTCTCTTGGTTCATCATGTTGTAGTTCATGACGAACCCACCCCAACACTCGGGCAGAGACTGTAAGATCAAATCTATGGAAGTCTCGGCCTCGAAGGTTATGCCCAACTGACCTAGCTGTTCGATGTCAGCAATCATCTGCGATACATAGTTCTTCTTTCGCAACTCATGCTTCTGAGATCTAAGATTAGATCTGTGAAGATCCTTCAATTTCAACATCATACTATAAGGATCCAATCCTTTGTTCTGACGACGAAACTGATGAGTCATTGTGGCAAGTATGACGGATTGAGCACTAAATTTATCCTCACGATGAGTCTTCCAAAGCTCATGCTCTACTATTTGCTAAACTCCGGGCTTAGGCTCGAGAGGTTTCTCTATAACATATAGTAACTTCTCAGCCTGCAGGACTATCCTGAGGTTCATCTCCCAATCTGGAAAATTGGAGCCGTTAAAGACATTATCGCCCATGATGATGTCCCTAACGCTAATCTTTCCAGCCATCTTGATTGCAATTGTCCAACTATTCAATCAACGATATCGGGTACACTCAAAATGTAATGGTTACTATAGTCCAACTATATAACCAACTACAAGTGGAGTAGTGTCTTGTACAATCTAACTGTTCAAAGAAAGCAATATTCAATATTAGTCCAACTAATATATATTTATAACGACGATAAATAAAATAAAAGAGCGCGTGTAAGCAAGTATTAAACGAAATTACAAATTTAATACTGGCCTCCAATTATTTTTCGGTGAGCCTCTAACCCTCTGTGGAGTACTCGGGAAACCCAGTTTCCTAGTGGGTTAGGATCCCGTTAAATAACACACAACCTTGACTTTGGCCAACAAGTTGTATGAAACTTAACTAGGTAGATCTCTAAGATCAATTGGATCTCATCCAATTCCTAGATCCGGTAGGTGGACCTCCAAGTCCGAGATATATATCCAATATATATTTCCTAACCTTTTCCTCTGAATCAACTAAGCCTTGGTTTTGGCTCAACAAGCTTAATGATTCCAGTTAAGCGTGACCCATTGACAGTGGGAAAGTTTCGTAATCCACGTCGATGTACAGAAGTGACATTGACTTTGGCCAACAAATCACAAATGCCCAAGACATGCGATATGTAACAAAGCTTTTGTGGTTCAAACACATCCATGATGGACAATGATCTTGACTTTGGCCAACAAACCAATGCCAATCTTGGATCTTGAGAGAGAACCACTCAATGGAAGGAAATCGCTTAATATTAAAGTGAGGGTTTTTCGCGTAAATTGGCAACCAATTTATTATCTTTGATTAGGTCTCATCACACACCCTTAAACATGCATTCTAAAAGCATAATAAGGCGCGAATAAAATAATAATGATATGCGGATGGATATATAATAATTTGTTCCTAGAACAAATCTCTCACTTTCCTATCTCCTGCTAGCACTTTACATACTTCTACCCAATTACATAATACATTAAAGAAACCTCATTTACATTGAGAGGAATTGGTGAGAAAAGAAATACAAAGAGTAAAGAGATAATAGGCTGAACACGCAGGTCCAATTTAATAAATTCCGAATTTATTACAACAATTTCCAAAATTACCCCCACCCTTCTAATATCCATCTGATATACATTATTCATACAAATACATCCAACTATTCACACATAGCATGTTATCAATCAATCTAATCCAATTAATTAATCTTTGATTAATGACCATCCAATGTTCAAACAACGATTTGATTTGTGCGAGTCCAACTCGTTTAAGAATAAATACTCAAAGTATGTATTCTTGAATTATATCGAACTACAATTTTAAATCCAATTTTTAATTGTATCCAATACTAATTCATATTTAATTCCAAATTAAATAATTACATTTATTTTAGTGTCTTTTAGATTTGGATTCCAAATCCAATCTAAATGGGTCTCAAAGGCCCAATTAGCATCAAATACTATTTAATTAAATCCAATGGGCTTTCAATTAATTCTTTAGGCATTGGCTTTGGCCATTATGGATCCAACCCAAGATGCCAAGGCCCAAGTTAGGAATCACCCAATGCCAAAAATCAATTTAGGCCCATTAGGCCCAATTAAATTTTTAAATGCCCAATAATAATATTTGGACTTTATGGAAATGATTTTAGGCCCAATTGGATCCAACCCAATTGTCCAAAACCAAACTTGGCCCAACCAAGCCCATTAGCCAAATAAAATTAATCATGCTTTAATCATCCAATTCATGTCCAACACAAATTGAAGCAAAATCAATCCATTCCAACATGTTATAGCTCACGGCAATGGGCATAAATAATATCCAATTTTGATTTTAATCCAATTAAATCAACAATCAATATTCATTTCATGCTTACAACACATCCAATTGTCTAATTTTCAAAAAATCACCATGAGCATACTAGGGCCACATTCGGCCATGCATTAGAAATTGGGGATTTTTTATCCAATCATTTTTTCTCAAATCCAATGATGCACAAATCCAATTCATCATCATATAAACACAACCACACAATCAATTTAGGTAAATCAAGCTCCAAGCAAAAAATCCCAAATTAAAGTCCATAAACCCTAGATTTTGAAATCAAGTTTAGGTGGCTCTAATACCATTGTTAGTGTCTCTAAGACTTGCCAAGGATCCTAAACATGATTCTAGTGTGAATAATTCAAGAAAGTTTACGGAAAAAACTTACATTGAACGGATGTAATTCAAAACTTTCTTTGTATGTTGATGAAGCTCCAAGCTTTATTGAATGAATCCAACCCAATGGTGAGTTTCTCTATCACCTCACAATACTCCTTAAGTGTTAGCTTGTTTGATTTTGAAGCAAAATCAATGAAGGAGAAGAAGCAAGGCTCACGACAATAGGGAGAGGAAAGAGAATTTTGTGTTTTGTATTTTGTTTTCTAAAAACAATTACCAAAGTTGTCTTACAAAGGTGGTATATGATTTTCAAAAAAATAAAACAAAAACAAAGTGTGTTTGAGAAGTTTCATTAAAAGCTCCCAACCACTTCCATCAACTTGATTGACTAGTGATGTAAGTTAGTGGGTCTCATACTTAAATTCAAAATTCAAGTTGGGTGAGACTATATACTTCGGGCTCGGGTTCGTTTAACCCGATTAAACGAATTTTCCATTGCGACGTAATTAAATCCAATTTAATTAAATAATAATGTCTAGCAAAATTATTACGAAAATCGCTTACGAATTAATTCGTTCGCCCGAATTAAAATCCAATTTTAATTCCACTTTGAAATCCGATTTCATTTAATATATTCAATATATTATTTAATCTATTAATTCCAAATTAATCGCATTCTCTCTTCTATTCGAATTTTATCCCAGATAAATTCTTGCCGTAATTAATCCTAGATTAATTTTCTCTCTCTCATAATTAATCCTAGATTAATTCTGTTCGAGTCAAGTGTCATCGGTGAATCTTTGGGAAGTGACCCAAGAGATCCCTTGATATGTTGGCAGTAAATCCAATTATCGGACTATCCGAACACATGCGTACCCAGTACCACGTTCTTACCGATTTACAAGACATGGTTGGCTTCTAGCAAAGCACCGTGCCTACCCAATTCTCCAGAAATATTCAACGAGTAATATATAATTTGTATCAGGCGTAGTATACAATGTATTGCGTATTACGATCCAGTATCAGATTTCACATGCTAGGCCTAGAGCTGGAATTGTGTCTGCGCCGTACGAAGCATATATCGGATCACTAGCAACTAGTCTCTGTAATCGGATAATCATGACCTAGTCATACTATCCCGATAGCTGCAGCATTTAAGAGTACTAGTTCTGTATCCATGCGTGATCATCAGCTCCATATGACTGAAGTGATACTTCTATCTTGACATCACATCCAATACACTACGATTCTCAGTATACCCAGAAGAGGCCTACACAGAACCTGTTAAAGCTCCGGACGATCAAAACCAAAATATACTGATTGTCGTAAGTATTAGCGATGCAAGCCTCAGGTTAAGACCACATACACCTACCCTGATTCGGATTGCCATAGACAGATAGTCATACTACCAATGGGACTCCGAGCGAAGCTGTTCCTAGTCCAACGGCTAACAGAACCTCCTATCACACTTGCATAAGTATCCAATACTTAAATATATGAGAACTATGTCGCTAAGCTTCCATAACGCGCATAAATGTAATACTAGTCTATTCCGCATTATTGATTTCCAGTCTCGATAATACTACGACTAGAGATATTTAATGATTAAACCTTTCGTGGATTAATACTGTCTCATATCTTATTAATCCGGTACTAATTATATGGACTTTTATCATTTATATATCCAAGTAATCCAATTACAAAATGATAAAAGAGCGATTTCCTTTGTCACATAGTTAATTTGTACAAAAACACCATGTCTTTTACAAATAGTGATGATATGGGTCATAATTGTCCAACATAAAGAGCAAACAAAGCGGGTGCTTTATTTGTGGTTTATCTATAGCTGCGGTCCATTCTATAAATATATGACGACCTTGATCCGGGATTGTCCATGTAGAGACATGAGAATGAAGGCATCTTATATGATGTGATCATATAGGACTGGACCCAAATAGAAATGAGTTTCTTATAATATCCGTTAAATAAATAAATTCATTTCAATCTACTCGATGGTCATATATGGATTGATCTGAATCTTGAGTGTACTAGGAAATCCTACATGGCAGACTATGCCTTTTAATTTACAAAGGTGAGGTTGGTATAACAATCCCGACCAATAGCTACATAATTTGAGGACATGGTTTGGTGTGTAGCTGGGGATGTTTTACATAGATAGAGAATTCACTCATTCTCACGAGAAGTAGATGAGTATCTTCCTTAATGGTTGATTCGATACTTGAACGACTGGAGCACTCAAGTCTTTCTGTTACGAATAGAAAAATTAACATTCATAATGGTTATGAATAAATCGTTCATTAGAGAATTAATGATACTTAAGATAAAAATAATTAGAGGTGTATAACGGACATTATGACCCGGCTCTAATTATGAGATACTCGTGAAAGGCCAATCCTTATGTAATGACTATATCAATGGACACCGAGGTGGTTCGGCTTAATTTATCTTTCTGCGGCAATGAGGGTGCAGCTTCGGGTTTTTAGTGAAATAACTCGAAGATAATAATTCAGAATATTTAATTAAGAGTTTAATTAATATTTCGGGATTATTAGAGCTCGAAACCGTAGGTCTATTTGGTCTTTGTGCTAGCTCGATATACTGTAGCACATTAAATATAATTAGATAGTCCAATTATATTAACATGTATAATATATATTATTAATATGATTAATAATATTTTTTGTCACACTTGAAACTGACACAAATCCAGCCACTCAAGGAACGTTAGATGTCACAACCAGTCATATGATTTAACATTTTTCAAGTGCCAACAGGGCCAATCACACGCCAAAGAGCTAAGAAGATCAGAGACGCAATGGCAGGGCTAGCACAGAATGCCATGGTCGAGTGTGACAGACAACTCCATGGCATATTTGCGTCACATGAGGGCTTATATGGAGTGGGTCCAAAGTTATTTCACTTGACACAAGTCATACCAGATTAACGCACCAGCAATTCAAAAGTCAAGTATTTTTTTAACGAATCAAGCCAAATTAAGTCCAACACCAAAAATTCGGCCAAAACAAGAATTATTAAGCTTCAAAATATATCATTGGGCCTATATACACATAAAGCCACAAATTATGTGGATGTTTATGTCAATGAGACAACTTAGACATGGCTTTGAAAAACTTGCCACATATGCTGAAATTTATTGATTTTGTTATTTTTCTTTTATTAAATTTTTTTTGCAAAGTTGTTGATGACTTTAGCCACCTTGTTTGACATTTTTGTCATGTTATCTAGATTATTAAATGACTATTAAAGGCATAGCCTTTAGTTAGCCATTAGTTAGACGTTAAGGGTGGCCAAAATTCAAGCTTAAGGGAGGGATTCCCCTTTGTTTCAGTTTCGACTTATCTAAGGCGTGGCAACCTTAGTGGCGTCTCCGTGCTATAAGAACACTATAAGGAATCATCTTAAGGGTTCTCAAAGACAAGTTCTTTGTGGGTCTTCTTTGTGGCATTGGAAGGGTTTTGTTCCTACAAAATCAAATTCACGGTGTTTGGTGTTCTATCCGTTGCGAGGGGTTTGCTTGGCCGTAAACATCCAAGTGAGTTCCGCGTCAGAAACTATATATTAATTTTAATATATTATTTTATAATAAATGATTATATGATAATTATTTATTATAAGTTATTAAATTATATATAATAATTTAATAAAGATATAATTTTGTATTTCCAAAAATAGTTTTTGGAAACTCTTTTAGTTACTTTGAAAGTTATATATATTGGATTGGAAGTTACACTTTTTCAAAAAGGTATTAACTCAATTTATTTTTTAACATTCATTTATTATAATGATGACATTTAATACAAGATTTGGTGTGACAAAATTTTCAAAAAACCATTAGGGCTGGCTGAAACTTTTACAAAGGGGAAGGGAAAAGTTTTATTTTATTTTGAAAATAAAACCCTAGATATAAAAAGAAAATGTGATTTTTTTTCTTAACCTAATTCATTCTAACCCTAGCCACCTTCTCATTGTTCTTAGAATTCTCTCAAGAGTTGAGAAAAGAAAAAATGAAGAACAATAAAAACAAAAGCAAAAAAACCTTGTGTGACACTTTGATATCTAAAGTGCTTAGAGACAAGTTTGTAGTATAGCTCACTATATTTTCTGTTGGTAACGAGATATAGCACGTAAGACTATTTGGTGTCAAACTAAATACTGTAGGAAACGCTTTCCTTGCGCAGCGGAAACGGTTTAGACACACATATCAGACTTGAAAATTTTTTGTGCCCTTCCCTTTGAACTGCCGAATGTTACTGCCACCACCGCTAAAATTATGCTTCAGTTTTAGAATAAATTCTATCCCCGAAACAGCCCCGGAACAGTGCCCGAACAGCCGGACAATAATTGGACAGTTTTGGACTCGATTCGTGCCCAACGCACTACATAAACAACCCCTGAAATGCGTGGACTATGGTTGTGTTTCAATTCTTATTTTCACTTGAAAACAGCACCAACACAGCCCCAAAACACCACAAAATGTTCCAAAAAAAAATGGATTAAAATGAAACCAAACCGAGTTCTGTTTCACCAAGTAAAGAGGCGGTAGTGAGCAAAAAAAAGCCTCACTGCCGAGTACAACAAGAATAAGAAGAAGATGATTATTTGTTTGACTCCACAAAGTCTTCCGAACTATATCTCGTTACCAACGGAAACTTGTGTGAGCAAGACTCACAAAATAATCTTAAATGTTTAGAGATTTAATCACACTTGATATTTGTTTTTAATTTCTTCTTCTTCTATCTTTTGGTTTGTCTCAACTTTTGAGAGAGAATAAAGAAGAAGAAGATGGAGGCTAGGGTTAGAATGAAAGGTTTCGACAAAAAGAAAAATAAATCTTCTTTTTATACCTAGGGTTATTTGTTTCCAAAACAAACAAAACCCTTCCTATTTCTCCATGTGTATATTCAGCCAATGCATATATTTTTTTATTAATTTTATAACAATTGTATTAACTTTCTATAAAGGCAATATATGTTACAAAAATAAAAAGTTAATACCTTATTAAAAGGTTTAACTTCCAAAATAATGCAAAGGGTTTCCAAAACCCAAAAATTGGAATTCCTAATTTAACCTTACATTAAACAAATTTGGAATTCCTAATTTGACTTTACATTAAATTATATCTTATATAATTTAATACATTTGTTTAAATATCATATATTTAATAAAACCATATATTAACTTTTAATATAAAGTTTCAAGTGTGACAAAATAATATTATTAATCATATTAATAATATTTATACCTTTGTGAGTATATAATCGGACTATCCAATTATACTAAATCCGCTATAGTATATCGAGCTAGCACAGGGACCAAATGGACCTACGGTTCTGAGCTCCAATAATCTCGAAATATTAATTAAGCTTTTAATTAAATATTCTGAATTATTAACTCCGGGTTATTCCACTAAAAACCTGAAGTTGCACTTCATTGCCGTAGATGATATATTAAGCTGAACCAAGTCGGTGTCCATCGATATAGTCACTACATACGAATTGACCCTTTACGATTAGAGCCGAGACATAATGTCCGTTATAGCCCTTTAATTATTTATACCTTAAGTACCACTGATTCTCTAATGAACGATTTATTCATAACCATTATGAATTTTAATCTTTCTATTCGTAATAGAAAGACTTGAACGCTCAAACTGTTCAAGTACTGAATCAACCCTTAAGGAATATACTCTTCTACTTCTCGAAAGAATAAGTGAACTTCATATCTATGTCAAAAGTTTCCCAGCTACACAACAGACCATGCCCCCAAAGTACGTAGCTATTGGTCGGGACTGCTAGACCAACCTCACCTTTGTAAATCAAAGGACATAGTCTGCCATGCAGGAGTTCGTAGTACACTCAGGATTAAGATCAATCTATATATGACCATCTAGTAGATCGAAATGATTTTCTTTATTTAACGGATATTATAAGAATGTCATTTCCATCTGGGTCCAGTCCTATATGATCACATCATACAAGGTGCCTCCATTCTCATGTCTCTACATGGACGATCTCGGATTAAGGTCGCCATACAAATATAGAATGGACCGCAGCTATAGATAAATCACAAACAAACTACCCGCTTTATTTGCTCTCCATGGACTATTTAAGATTACTAACTTCAAACTTAAATCATCTTATGTATGACACTCATACACTAAGTCTGAAGGCACATAAGTAATCTATGGTATTCTAGATAATTTATAATATGCGAAAATTAAACAAACACTTTGATAAATGAATAATGCATCATTTCATTTCAAAACATATAAAATCATTTACATTACATTCGGCTCTAGGGCATACATCCCAACAAATCATCATCCTCACCTCTTAGATTCGAACATTATAGTATCCATAGGAAATCTAATTGTATTAGTAGTAGTAAGTAGTAGTAGTAGTAGTAAGTAGTAGTAGTAGTAGTAGTAGTAGTAGTAGTAGTAGTAGTAGTAGTAGTAGTGTAGTAGTAGTAGTAGGTAGTAGTAGTAGTAGTAGTAGTAGTAGTAGTAGTAGTAGTAGTAGTAGTATAGTAGTAGTAGAGATATTCTTGCCTCAGATGTCACATTCATAGTGCAGTCTTTGTGATCTGAGAGACAGCGATACATAATGCCCCAAGCCACCAGAGTTTTTTCAGAAAGATGTTTGGGGGGACGGCGACATATAACGTCTCTAAACACTAAGTATTCACAGAGATACCATATGTTTTCAGAAGTTTAAAGATTTTTCAGAAGTAAGATTTTCAGGTTCTTGAATAAATTTTTAGATGATTTCTTTTCAGTTACATAAAGTTTTATAGCTTCCCAAACACAGAGATTTCAGAGAGCTTTATGGATCCTTAGATATAGAAGTTTTTAGAAAACTTTAGAGATTTATAGATGATTTTAATGATCTTTATTTTCAAGAATATTTTATGAAGATTTAGAATTATGGCTCTTATTACAGTTTAATTTTATGAATTTTATAAGATTTATTTTATTTTATCTACTTATTGAGTATTTCAAGACTCACTCCCATACTATTCAGTTTTACAGGCCTAACCTTGGTGAGGAGTTACAGCTTCCAGAAGACATGGCCTGAAGATGAGGATGACACACTGCAGTCATTAGGCAGTCTGGGTAGTCATGCTTATATTAGTATAGCCAGAATATAATAGAGTTAATGTATAAAGCTTGATCATAGATTTGATTAATAAATAAAGTATTTTATTATGTTGTGTTAATTTTGTCATGCATAATCCATTAGAGTGCATGAAGTTTCAATATGTTGTGAATGCATGTTGAGTCTTGTATATGCATTTCATCCAGTCAATCAAACATATATACAGTCAAGTAGAGGTTTATAGTGATGGTGGCAACTATCACTTGCTGGTAACATCTCTAGACTTAGGAAAATCTTTATCCATACTGACATGAACCAAGGCACACTCGGAGCACCAAAGAACACGATCAACATCAAAGTAGAACCATTGCAAGTACCAATAAGGCCAATCACAAGACAGAATGCCAATAATATCAATGAAGCAATGGCAGGTCTAGCTCAGAGTTTCATGGCCGACTACAATTGAAAAGCTACTTCACTTGGTCCAAATCAGTTCAGAATGAAGCTTCACAAGCCTTTTGAAGACAAATACCCTTTTGAAGATTTTGGCATATTTCTTGCCTATATGTAATTCGGCCAAACCTATTCATTTTATGCTGACTTTAATTTTGATGTAATTAAGATAGTCTTTTAGGCTTTATTGTAATTTTTCCCTTTAGAGGCATTGTGGGACAGAGAAACTGGGCGACGCATGCTGTTCTAGGCTTGCGGCCTAGTTGGGAGTACGGAGTAGCCCGCAGGGGACTAAACCGGAGAATAATGGAGTCGCCACCCGGTGTGAACCGGGAAAATGAGATTTAAGGCCGCACCCACCCCTCGCAAGGGAAGACCTCAAACCATTGGGTTCGGAATGGTCCCTTACTTATGCCACTTTGTAATAATATGATTTGTGCAATAATCTAACCAAGCCTAAGTAACATATTTCCAAGGATGATTTACCCCTAAGTTCGCATGCATATATCAACAAGTTCATCTAAATTTACATGTAACACATATCCGAATTTGCATACAGCCTATTTGCATGTAATCTATGTCTCAATTTGCATACAGATAAATTGACATACGGAAAGCATACAATTTCACATTGGTGTGACACAGAGGCGCAAACAAATAACATTCATACAAGCATGTATATTAAGGAAAGACAATTAAGCGCATGACGAAAATATATACCTAAAGCGGTACCTACAAATGCATAAGGTAAAAAAGAGACAACTATATGCTAAAATAGACATGTCGTGATGTGATGAAAAGGACTCAGTGCAATGGGTGCGCGTTCGTGCAGCGTTCGAGAACGCGTTCGAACGGTAAACAGAAGGTTCGCGTTCGTATAGTGTTCGAGAACGCGTTCGAACGGAACCAGACTTGATGCATGATGAAACCAAGAAAATACGTGCGCGTTCACGTGGCGTTCGAGAACGCATTCGAACGGTAAACATAAGGTTCGCATTCGTATAGCGTTCGAGAACGTGTTCGAACGGAACCAGACCTGATGCATGATAAAGCTAAGAAACGACGTGCGCGTTCGCGTAACGTTCGAGAATGCGTTCGAATGGTAAACAGAAGGTTCGCGTTCGTGTGGCGTTTGAGAACGCATTTGAACGGAACCAGACCTGATGCATACAACACATGCATAAACAAACAAATCCATAATGTAGGACCTCACGTATCCGATTGAACTTATCTCGTATCCAATCAAACATACATTATCCAGCGCGGCAAAGCATCGTGGTAAATGATTTTAACCTCTCAAAATAGAGGACCTTTAATCGCACTTACTAAGCCCATGCGCAAACAACACAATACATATATAAAGAAGTAAAGACAACGATATCGGACTTCGTGTATCCGATTGAACATATCTCACATCCAATCGAATATACATTATCCGGCGCGACAAAGCATCATGGTAAAGGATTTTAACCTCCCAAAATAGAGGACCTTTAATCGCATTTACTAAGCCCATGCGCTTTATCACCAATGCATATAAGAAATAAAAGAAACAATATCTAATTCGTATACCCTTTGAACACATCTTACATTCAACCGAATATACATCAACCGGCGCGGCAAAGTATCGTGGTAAATGGTTTTAACCCCTCAATATAGGGGACCTTTAATCCGACTTACTAAGTCCATGCGCTTGATCACATCATTGCGCGAACGAATAACATGCAGAAATTAAATAACGGATAATAAACACATCAAAACAACAGAAAATGAAATATGCGCCGTTTACTCAAGTGGTACGTGGAGTTGTATCCATAGTACATATCATACTACCGTCCATTCGGAATCGGCTATGAAATTTACGTCCGGGTTTCCATCCTATATACCACAAGAGGCGACATATTTTCCATTTTATTCACAGCCACAACATGCATTCACAAATGACTCTCATGCGAATAGAATTCAATAAACAATTAAAAGACGAATATAAACTAAAGAGAAAGGTGCCCTCAGGTCTAACCTTTTATGTTGACTCTCGGAAGTACGGTGCACGGTCATCGGAAAATGGGGATGCTCCGCAACTCCTCTGGTTCACAGGTTCACGCCTTTCCTCGCTGTTCCACTGCTCGAGCTACTGTTTTGACTCCGATTTACTGTTATTGCTACTCTTTCGGTGATGTTTTCTGGTCACTGTTTTGGTCTCGGTTTTGGCACTATTTTTACGGTTAAAGGGCTGCTGTTTAGATGGTGTTAAGGGCTGTATGGGGTTACTGCTCACTATTTTTAGAGGTGTATTTTCGGTGATATGAGGTGTTTGGTGGCTGTGATTTTCGGTCCTAGGAGGGAGAAGAAAAGAAGTTCTTTTTGCTTGTTTTGTTTGTGAGGGTTGTGTATGTGAGTTTGGTTGTGTCAATGAGCTTGGGTGTTTCTTGTGTGAATGAATTTGGGGTTTAGATGTGTGGGAAGGGTTCTTTTTATAGGCAAATGGGGTAGGGCTACTCTTTGCTTGACAAGGAAATGATTTGGCATTAAAGGTGAGATATGATTTGGTTTCAAACAAGGAAAACATATATTTTAATTGGGGACAAGATTTGGCTAATTAGGAAGTTGAAATATTTAATTGTGTTGATTAGGCATACAATATTTTAAGTTAGGAATAATATATTTTAATTAGGAATAATATTGGTTGATTGATTTTAATTAGGCATGATTTTATTAATGTTTTATTTAATTTGGTATATGATTTAATTAATATTCATTTAATTTGGTATATGATTTAATTAATATTTTAATGGGCTTTGGTGGGCTAATTGGGCTTGGGTGTGAGGCTAGCAGCAAAACCAGAAATACCGACACCGTTCGAACGCCTCTTCGAACGCTACACGAACGCCCGCAATCTGTTGACGTTCAAATATGGTAACGAACGCAGCACGAATGAAAACAGTAAACTTGTGAAATGAATCCGATGACATGTCTATTCTGAATTTCCCATTTCGACATCCGTTTCCCGTGACTTCCGTGACTTAAAAGGTAGTGCCTCCAATGAGACTCATCATAGGGACTTATATGCAAAAATACAGTGCCTACATGCATGTTTTTTCTTCACTCCTTTAAGGTTTTATTTATAACCTATTTAAACTTTGTAATCCTCTTCTGCTTCAGACAATACACACCGACTTTGAAAGAAAACTTGAAGCTTTAAGCTTTATGGCTATGGCCGAAACCTTGTAAGGGAGGATTCCCATTTTCAAGTTCAAATCGAATTATCTAAGTATGGCAAGCTTAGTGGCATCTCCAAATTCTAGCAAAACTCTCTGATTCATCATCTTTAGGTTGTCAAGGGCACAGTTCCTTAGTGGTTTAGAGCTGACTTTGGAAGGTTTTGTTCCAACAAAATCAAAGATTCAAGGTTTTAGGGTTTAGATAGAATACATGGGGATGGCTTGGTTTAACATCCAAGTGAGTTTCTTGTCATTTGGTATCAGAGCTCAGGGTTCCAAGATCTGATTTTCCTATCATTATTTGTTGTTTGATTGTGTTTTAATCATTGTTTATTTGTTGTGTTGAGTTTCAGCCATAGGTATTTTGATTAACCTATTTCGGCCATTGTTGGATCTTTTTTTTTCTTGTTGTTTCTTGGTTAATATTTTGTTCTCAAATTTCCTGTCAAATCTGGGTTTTTTCTCTTCTTCATATCAGTTCGTCCTTAACATTATATTTTTGAGCCTTTGTTGAAGAAATAAGCATGTCATTAACATTATGTTTTGATTTATTTCTAAAACCTTAGTTAGTCATTTGAAAAAAAAATAATAAAAAAGAAGAAAATATGCTAGGTCATATTCAGCCTAAGGAAGAACATCAGTTTCATATCAACATCAGACTCTTAATTCAAGAGCTTCAACATCATATTCTTAAAGCAGTTCAACCTCAAACTCTGAATTTATGAGCTTAAACACCAGACTTTGATAGTAGACTAAGCATTAAACTATGAATTCATGAGCTTCAACACCAGACTCTGAAAGAATCTGGCTTTGAATGCAGCATCGGGTCAGACTCTGAAGGCAGACTCAGCATAAGCCTCCGAAATCAGAACATATGATCAGATTCTGAAAAAACCCAACATCGGACTCTCAAGTTAGAACGTCTGAACCTCAAAAAATCAGACTATGAAACATCAACATATCAGATCCTGAATTCAACATCAGAGAAGACTCTAAAATCAGTATCAGACCTAAACTCAGCCTCAGATCAGACTCTGAACATCTCCAGGTCAATACTTAGACTTTTACGAGAACTTGAGTGACTAGTGATCACTTGAACAAAAAAAAAGTAAGAAATTTCAAAATTTTAGTTGAATTTGGTTTCTTCTATTTTATCAATTGGGTGTCCATGGATGGTAATTCAACAAAATTTCTATCGAGAAGCCAAATTTTCATTCGAATTTTCATACTTCCGAAATTGTTTACATGTTTATTTGATCACTGTGCTAATTTTTATTTCCTCATTCCGAATACTATAGCTTAAGTCACTTTGATTGAGTCTTTGTGATTACTATCCTTATTCGCATTTTCCACCAGCCATATATATATTATTGGTTCTTTTTTTTAATGCTAGCTTGAGGACAACACTAGGTTGTGTATTCTTGGATTGAATTCGATTCGCATTTGAATTGGAAAGAACTCAAGAGTGGTAAAAAGACAATGAATATGAGCACAATATTAGGTAAAAGCCAATAGAGTGCAAACCCGAGTGGAGCGATATCATTCAAGTGTAAACACGTGAGATTGTGAGGATTTACATATTTGTTTTACTTTCTTGTTATTTCTAATATGTTTGTTCAGTATTGAGATGGCAGGTCCAAGTCTAACCGTTTATGCAAAGCTTGAGGTTTTGGATAGAAAGTTTACAAATATGATGGAGAACATGAATACTGTTTTGGACAGGTTGTCCAATAGTATAGAGAGTATTCAAACAGGTAGTGTTCCCAGAGTACCACCACCTCAAGATAGACCACCACCTCAGAATGTACCACCACCTCATAATGTGATACCTCGATGTGTACCACCACAATGTGTACCACAGATGAAGAAGAAGCTGAAAATGAGATTGATGATCTTGATTATGTGGAGGAGAGAATTCAATCAGGGCATGATATGAGGCATGATAAGAGGTTTGATATGAGGCATGATAGGAGGGATAAACAGATAGATGGTTGAGGTACATATGATGACAGATGAGAGGATTGGGATCAGAAGGGTTATGGTAGATGAGGAGATGTATATGGTGCTCTAGGTAGCATCAAGATCAAGATACCAACCTTTCAGAGAAAAGAATGATCTCGTGGCTTACTTAGAATGGGAAAAGAAAATCGAGCTGATTTTCAATTGTCATCATTACTTAGACGGGAAGAAGATTAATCTGGCAGCAATTGAGTTTATTGATTATGCTATGATTAGGTGGGATCATATTGTTTCTACTCAAAGGAGAAACTATGAGAGGCCGGTTCAGACATGGGTATAACTTATGGGTCTCATGAGAAATAGGATCATACCGAGCCATTACTACCATAAGTTATATCAGAAACTATAGCATCTGTATCAGGGACCAAGAATGTTGAGGACTATTACACATATATGGAAGTTGCCATGATCATGGAAAATGTAGTTGAGGATGCAGAGGCTATTATGGCACGGTTTCTAAGGGATTTGAATAGAGAGATTGCCAACATGGTAGAGTTACATCATTTTGTTGATTTGGAGGATAGTCTTTCTTGTACAAAACTTAATTAATTTATATTCGGTTTGACATTTCATCGAACACTTGATATACAAAGTGCACAAACTTCACCAATTCTATAACACAACACAACATCAACACTACTCATGCTATAACATTTGCCACACAAGAACCACACATATTATCATCAAAAGCATAAAAATATTATTGGAGTTGGTGCTTGGAGCGCCAATCCGAATAATATATTGTATATTTTATATTTATTAATAAATAACAACATTTTCATTTCAAACCTTATTAATGTTATTGTCATTATGCATATTAGATTAATGTATAAATATGCTAAGAATGATATCGACCTAGAATAGTCTTGTAGTAATACCGGATACTGGGTGGTTCGACATTGGAATAATATTACTATTATAAAACTTTATCAAAGTAAATATTCATAGTCGTTGGTTTTGGAATACGGTCGAATTCCTATAACCTAGAAGACTAACACATGTCGTATATTGGAATTGGAGTTCCAATGGCTTAATCTGATGTACCATGAGCTTTGGAAGCTCATATAGACATATGAATATTGGTTGGAGCGAATACTGAATGACTCACAGGTGATTCCTAATAGTTGGAAGTACACACCACCGTCAATAGGAATCTCCTCGAGTCGAGTAGCATATGTGATCCTTTGACTATAGGATATCATAATTTTGTGTGTGATCCTACACACTTTGATGCCATGGTCTGACCGCTAGATGTTCGTTGGGTGTGGACCGATGCACTCGTTAATCAAGTGCTTATCAAGATACGATCCTTCGGCCCGTATATGTACCCATAAGGGGTTTACGTATCCATGTGAGTAAGTCATGATTCTCAAGACTTTAGCCAAAGCTGATCACCTACGGTGGATCGCATTAGTTGTAAAAAATCGTGGACATGTCGACATGAGATATGCACCTCGGAAACTTGATGGTAAACTCTATATTTCTTAAAAATAACTCGGATAGCCTACGACGGAGGGATTGATAAACATATATGATGACCACGACTTGTTTAGTTCAGAAAGGTTGTTCATGTTCTTCACGAATTCGAAGGTGGCCGAATAACGTACATATTAGCTAGGTGTATATGACGAACGTGTCTAGACTTAGAGAGTCCCACAATATGAAGTGTACTCATTGAGGACTTGGGTAGCCGATAATGTTTTAATAATAAATAATATTTGATATTATAATTATGTAAGATAATTAAGTGTTATTGGAAAAAAATTGATTATTTATTTTGACCTAATTGGATTAATCCAAATTTACACAAGGGTTTTACGTAATTTCATAAATATCTATACCATTTTAGGATATTTTGGTAATTTTAAATATGCAATTATAGTGTATTTGTCTGATTTAAGTTGATGAAATCACAGTGGTAGACATGTAGCTAATCTATTAATTATACTTGTCTTTGATTTAATGGATTAATCAAAGTGACAGACAAAGCTGTAACACCCCTCCGAGGCATGATGCTACCGGCAGGAGACAAGACTGACCCATCTCCATAAGCCTCTGAATTACCGAAATTCGACATGATGTATCCTAAAAATTGGACACATGGATCTCAATCCAGCATCAAAGCGAACCTGAAATAAACATTGTATATCTAAATGGACCTCAGGTCCAAACCAATAAAACAAAATCTTCACCTAAGGGCTCCGCTCATATCATCTATCAACACTCTAGGCTCTGTGCCCACCACATCATAAATAATCAAAACATTTACTAATATATATATAATATATACAGACAGTGTGTTCAGCACGACAAATAAAGCAATAACGAAAACTATTAAACTTCTCACTAAAATTTCTCCCATGACACTTGCGAGGGTGACTGTCGCTTGGGTGATCCGCGTCTCGAGCATGACTTCCAAAGCTGAAGTGGCTGATCCATCTGGTAGCCAACCTGCAAAACTAGCAAACTGGTTTGGTGTGAGTTATAAAACTCAGTAAGTAACCACACTCATACAACCAACAAAACATAAAGTTAAACATACTAGAAACTTTCAAACATTACCAAATTACAAATTCAGCTTTTAACTAACTCTTTATCTATTTCATATGCAAACTCTCATATCTATTTATGTATTATATGTGCCATCTAAAGTCAAAACATCCTAAACATGTAAGCAAAACTCGAATGCCATGAAGTATATCGTTTAATATCAAATTCACTTCAATCACATGACACGTGAAACCATACTATATACTTTTATCACAAATATCCATCTTTGAAATATTATCAAAATGGCAAATCCAATAAGCTTCCTTCAATTTGATTACAATCTTTCTTTCACTTACTGTAATCACGATAGCCTTACAATAGCTTTACCTTCGCGATTCATATGCATTTACACATACATATAGCACATTTCTCTTATATTCATGCAAACACACTCACAAAATTCTTACACATACATTTGTACCAATATAACTTATCAAACACGCTTTAAAACATCTGATATTCACATCAATTTTCAAATCATTCATTCATAAAACACATCCATTCGCACACGTACTTTACCCATTTAAAGAGCTTAGCTTATACCATTTAGAAAACATGATTTGTTTCATTTACCGATTCCGTATACCCAACCTATACATATATTAACATCTATGCATATACGTACACATGCTTATATACTTATACATTTACATAATGTATACATATCGTTACCGATTCTTACACTTCCATATATCCATACATTCACACAAACATTGAACTCATTTCATACTTTATTTCATATCATATCAGTAACAAAGTTCCATATCTGTTGTGGTCGTTTATCCTTACTATGTGTACCTCGAACTATCTTATCAAGAATATCTCTTATATATTCTCATCTTAACTTAAACACGTCAATCATATATATTTAAAACATCAATAAATTATTCAAGCACTCATTGCATGAGTTACTTACCTAGCTTCGCGAGCACTCTAGGTCCTAATCACGTCTGTCAAAATAAATGGTGAAATATCGTCAGAAACACGTATTACAGAGTTCTCGACTAAACTACGATAAAATTTCGGATCTTTCCCGGACAACCAAATCAACTCCGATTTCAACACTTTTAGTTTCAGTATTCTTAAAACACCATTACAAACTATTCCAAGTCACTAGTTCACCTAAATTCTCGGTTTACGCTTTTTTGGAAAATCTTCCGAAAAAGTTTCCACAAACGCTACGGAATGGTCCTGAACCCTCCGAACCTACCCGAATCTATCTAAACACTTTCTTATCATCACATATGACTCCTATCCATTATTACGATAAAAAATATATTAATACATGAAAAATCCACTTTTACCAAAAACTGGAATAATTTATCGGATCGATCTAATTCGTTCCGTTTTCACTCGGATTCTACCGAATGCTCATATTCAATATACTAATACACGAACAATTCATTTTATATCATTACACTACTCTACGGAACTACTGGATGCATCCGAACATTTAACAAAAAACTTGAAATTTACGAATTTTTACCGGGAGGTCTTACCGAGATTTCGAGGCCATATACGGACTCCAAACGATCCCACGAATGCGCTAGAATCGACGGAATTCCGATCAGAGTTACTCTTCATTGTGGGTCACTATTCATCCCAATCTTCTTCGCTCAATTCACATGAAACCAAGCTTCGTTCCGCAAAACCGACACCGCAATCTTGTAGTACTCTCTGAGGCTTCGATTTGGTGGGTGGCTCGGCCCGTGAAGCGAAGCGACGGGCCGGGATCAGGAAATTCACCACGTGCGTCTCTCTCATCTCCCTTGCCGTCCGCCAGCGTCTCTGTCTCGTCGCTAGCCACCAGAAGATGCGCGGTGGCCTAAAATTTTCCCTGCACCGGCGCGCCACCCGGCGGTGGTTGGCTGGTCGCCGGCGCAAACAAAACATGTTTTGGGAGTGGGGGGCTTGAATGGGGATTTAGGGAATTTATATGAATTTTGTAATTTCTAGAAACTTCTAGGTTTATATAGAAAAGTTTCAAAAATTACCACTAGGCCCCCCACGAATTTGCACTTTGGTCATTCTTTATGGACCATTTCGGTAATTCTCAATATTAAGGCCCTTCATGTGAGAATTTCGAAAAATGTTCAACATGAAAGTTGTTCGTCTCGGAAAAAAGAGTCTGATGGTTCAAGAATCAGCTTAATCGAAGTTCGTTTGAAAGTTTTATAGCTGAAACAAGAAACTTTTACGCGTATAACAATAAAATCAGAAATCGCATAACCAGTTCTTAGAACCACGCGTTTTCCAACACGATGAAACTTCACTTAAAATATTCTCACCTATTTTTCAACACATAAAGTCTAATTTTCGAACACCGTCCCTTTCCAAATCTTTTACTTTAATTCGAAAATTTTCTCGTACTGTTCCGAAAAACCCGAGATATTACATCCTCCCCTCCTTATAAAATTTCGTCCTCGAAATTTCTCCATCCTTACGTCCATCATTCATCAAACCGATCATACATAATTACCATCTTATCCGTGTTCGGAAGTCACCTCACTTTACATATTTTCAAAAGTTAAGTACTCCACACATTAATTCAAACTATGCTATTTCAAAACAAAACACATCGAATCATATATTTTATACTAATAACACATCAGACTTATCATCTCAATTCACACTCATCCCTAGGAACACGCTCAAACCATTTCAAACTCATCCATCAATAGAACAGAAGTTGAACACTGATTCTATGCAGCTAATCACATTCATCATCAGAAATAGGGACATAACACAAGTCCTTTATAGGCAATCAAATACAGTATCGAAATAGAAACATAATATGGATTTATACTATTCATTTTATCCATAATCAGAACGGGACACATTCATTTCGCATCATATCATATCTATAAAAGATACCAGCATCAAATTTTACATCCGTACATATAGAATCGCACATACAACATTGTATGGCTGACAACGAAGCATACATAGCCCTCACGTTACTCAAAGATCTGTGACTAACCATAAACTTACATACATGCTCTTATAACGATCATAAACCTTATTTTAACCCAAATACCTATATCGTCACAACTAGAAGTGACAACCATAATATTCGTATGATGTTGATAGTCTGAAATCTGTCAATCTCTGTCATCATTCAAAATAAAAACGTAAAACGATCTCTTTCAAAACCTTTTCGAATAATACATTTGAAAAACTCTTTTACTGTAAATACAAAAATCAATTTCAAAATCCATCATCGTAAATCCATATCGAGCATCCAGCATAACTCACTGGACGAAACTAAACGAGCGCCCAATGCCCACATCGCGCGCACAGATTGGACAATGAAGGAACTGATCCTCTGTCGACAGAGGGTCGGATCGGCCCACTACAGTTGGCAAACCCCTATACGAGCATCACAGTGAGTCAAAAATATCAAACATCAGCACCGTGACGGAAACATATCATATCATATCATATCAAAAATAAGCCGAAATGCATCAAATGAAAATGTAAGTCTTTTGAAATCATTTCCCCCCCAAAGCATAAATATGTTAATCAAAATAAAATCTTTAATGCAAAGTTTTCAAATACATACCGATTGTCACTGCTCAGTTCGCGCATAGACCGAATAGTGTACGGACCATGTCGACAGGATATGGGCCAGCCATTTTCTGATGGTCTGGACCACAAAACGAGCGCCCTGGGGCCAATCCGGAACGAAACATATACGATCACCACAGAGGGTCAAAAACATAAAATCATCCAGCACCGTGGCGAAACAGTTTTTCGAGCGTCTCGGCGAAACAAGTTTTACAGTTTAAGAACATCAAAATCATTTTTGAGCACCGAGACAGAACATATCGATAAATCTAAAAATATGAAAATGTTAATCAAACATCGAGGCGGAAACATTTTCTTTATTTTTATAATCAAATCAATACACCTTAAAACTTCTTTCTTTCTTCCTTTCTTTTCAAAACACTTTTGTGCCAAAAATCAAATACCAAGTTTTCAAAACATTAGTCAAAATATCAATTCACAATTTAGACTATCAACATCAAAGAATCTCTCATACCTCAAAACACCTCGAATTCACATTACTTACTTAACATATACTTATATAAACCACATACTTTTTTAACTTAATATACATATACACATACATATATTAATATCATACAAACGTTTATCGATAATCCGAATCATCATATCAATCAAAATTATAGCACATCATACCATATAATATTAAACAATCAAATAACAAAACATATAACTTATATGCTCTATAAGTACATGAAAACTTACTCAGAAGATCAGATACCATGTAGCAAGCAGTCACCGACACCTTAACCTGGCTCTGATACCACAACTGTAACAACCTGACAGAGGTAGGATGCTACCGGCATGAGACATGATTGACCCATCTCCATAAGCCTCTGAATTTACTGAAAATTCGGCATGATGTATCCTAAAAACTGGACAACCTGGATCTCAGTCCAGCATCAAAGCGAACCTGAAATAAACATCGTATATCTAAATGGACCTCAGGTCCAAACCAAAAAAACAAATCTTCTTCACTTAGGGCTCCGCCCACATCATCTATCACACTCTAGGCTCTGTACCCGCACATCATAAATAATCAAATATTTACTAATAATATATATAATATATATATACAGACAGCGTGTTCAGCACGACAAATAAAGCAATAACGAAACATATTAAACTTCTTAAACTTCTAATTTTCTCCCCCAGGACACTTGCGAGGGTGACTTTCGCTTGGGTGATCTGCGCCTCGAGCATTACTTCCAAAGCCGAAGTGGCTGACCCATCTGGTAGCCAACCTGCAAAACTAGCAAACTGGTTTGGTATGAGTTATAAAACTCAGTAAGTAACCATACTCATACAACCAACAAAACATAAAGTTAAGCATACTAGAAACTTTCCAACATTACCAAGTTACAAATTCAGCTTTTAACTAACTCTTTATCTATTTCATATGAAAACTCTCATATCTATTTACGTATATATATGCCAATCTAAAAGTCAAAACATCCTAAGCATGTAAAGCAAAACTCGAATGCCATGGAGTATATCGTTTAATATCAAATTCACTTCAATCACATGACACGTGAAACCATACATATATATTTTTATCACAAATATCCATCTTTGAAATATTATCAAAACGACAAATCCAATAAGCTTCCTTCAATTTGATTACAATCTTTCTTTCACTTACTATAATCACGATAGCCTTACAATAGTTTTACGTTCAAGATTCATATGCATTTACACATACGTATAACATATTTCTCTTATATTCATGCAAACACACTTACAGAATTCTTACACATACATTTGTACCAATATAACTTATCAAACACGCTTTAAAACATCTGATATTCACATCAATTTTCAAATCATTCATTCACAAACACATCTATTCGCACACGTACTTCACCCTTTTAAAGAGCTTAGCTTATACCAATTTAGAAAACATGATTTGTTTCATTCACCGATTCCGTATACCCAACCTACACATATCTTAACATCATATACATATACGTACACATGCTTATATACTTATACATTTACATAACGTATACATATCGTTACTGATTCTTACACTTCCATACATCCATACATTCACACAAACATTGAACTCATTTCATACTTTATTTTATATCATATCTGTAACAAAGTTCCATAATTGTTGTGGTCGTTTATCCTTACTATGTGTAACCTCAAACTATGTTATCAAGAATATCTCTTATCTATTCTCATCTTAACTTAAACCGTCATCATATATATATTTAAAACATCAATAAATTATTCAAGCACTCATTGCATGAGTTATTTACCTGGCTTCACGAGCACTCTAGGTCCTAATCACATCTGTCAAAACAAATGGCGAAATGTCATTAGAAACAACTCTTACGGAGTTCTCGACTAAACTACGATAAAATTTCGGATCTTTCCCGGACAACCAATCAAGTCCGATTTCAACACTTTTAGTTTCATATTCTTAAAACACCATTACAAACTATTCCAAGTCACTAGTTCACCTAAATTCTTGGTTTACGTATTTTGGAAAATCTTTCGAAAAAGTTTCCGTAAACACTACAGAAGGGTCCGAACCCTCCGACCTTCCCGGATTTATCTAAACACTATCTTATCATCACATATGACTCATATCCATTATTACGATAAAATATATTAATACATGAAAAAAATCAACTTTTAAACAAACTGGCATAATCTATCGGATCGATCTAATTCGTTCCGTTTTCACTCGGATTCTACCTAATGCTCATATTCAATATACTAATAAATGAACAATTCATTTAGATCATTACACTACTCTACGGACTACTGGATGCATCTGAACATTTAACGGAAAACTTGAAATTTACGAATTTTTAACCGGGAGGTCTTACCGAGATTTCGAGGAAATATATGGACTCCAAACGATCCCACGAACGCACTGGAATCAACGAAATTCTGATCGGAGTTACTGTTCATCATGGGTCACTATTCATGTGAATCTTCTTATCTCGATTCATGTGAAACCAAGCATCGTTCCGCAAAACCGACACCGTAACCTTGTAGTACTCTCCAAGAGCTTCGATTTGGCTGGTGGGCTCAGGCCGTGAAATGAAGCGACGAGCCGAGATCAGGAATTCACCTGCACGTCTCTCGCCTCCGCTCCCTTGCCGTTCGCCGGCGTCGGTGGCCGACATTTCCCCTGCACCGAAGGCGCGCTGGCCTGCGGTGCTGGCTGTCGCCGGCGCAACAAACATGTTTTGGGGAGTGGGGATGATGAGCGGAAAATATATCAATATTTACCGCCCCTTTAACTTAATATTTTTGTTTAGTTTCTCTCGGTTTGATGAACGTTTTGATGTGTTTTAGTTTATTTTGCAGATAAAATAATATCGGGTCTCAATGAAATCATTTAGGATGAAATATGGGTCAAATAAGGG